>APFE030165141.1:331387-360183 GCA_000404065.3 Pinus taeda | reverse complement strand
ATGGTTTGCAAAGGAGAAACAATTCTTGAAAAATCTGGGACAAATCTTTTCACAAAATTGATTTGACCAAGAAAAGATTGCATGGCCTTTTTATTGTGAGGTAGGGATATTTCAGAAATTTCTTTGATTCTATCAAGTTCAATGTGAATACCAGATTTTGATACTATGAATCCTAGAAGTTTTCCTTCACTTAATGCGAAAAAAGATTTCTTTGGGTTAAGTGAAATCCCATACCTTAAACATCGTTGAAAGATTTGTTTCAAGTCTCTGAGATGGTCGCTTCGGTTCTTGGAGTATACTGTTATATCATCCAAATAAATCACTATGGCTTTATTGACTAAACCCTCGAATGCGATGTCCATAGCTCTCCGAAATGTAGCGCCGACATTGATCAAACCAAATGGCATCTTCCGATATGCGTATGTGCCCCATTTGGTTCGGAACATGGTTTTTAACTGATCGTCGGGATGTACCAGCACTTGATTATATCCTGAAAATCCATCCAAAAAAGACATTAGTTCTGAGCCTGCTACTGCCTGTAATACCTGCTCCATAGGAGGGAGGGGAAAATTGTCTTTTTGACAGGCTTTGTTGAGATTCCAAAAATCGATGCAGATTCTAATATCTCCGCTTTTCTTTCTAACGGGTACCATATTGGAGACCCACTTGGACGGACGGACCACCATACGGATGTGACTTGGTTATTGTGGTAAACATTAAATAAGTAGCGATAGTAGATATTGTCACAGCTATAACATATGATACAGTCTGGGATGTTGTTTCAACCATAATCAAATGACCCAATAAATGTCCTAATGAATCTACGAGAGTTTGAAAGTAAACAGGATCAAAAGGAGCAGTTATCTGAGGATAAGAAGGATAAAGATAAAGCCCTGGTCCAAAACGAGTTGGACTTCTGGGTGAAGTTTCTTCTTCAGATTCCTCTTCAATAGTAATCAAACTAGGTGGAAGGATTTCACCATCAGATCCATAATAATTTTTTGGTGTTTGACTCTGCGGTAAAGGAGAAGTCTCAATAGTTATAGATGTCTGAGGATAAACCGATCAATTGTCTTCTGGTACAAGAACAACTTCTGATTGTTCAACTTCGAGATCCAAGTGTTCTGGTAAAATAACAATGGGTTCAGGATGAATTTCTTAAAGAAATTTTTGTTCAGAAGTAACTTCTAGTTGAACCGTGATAGGTTTAGGATCAACTTCTAGTTGAACAAATTCAAGTTCAGAAGTAATTTCTTTTTGAACAACTTTGGGTTGAAGATAAACTTCTTGTTGGACAACTTCAATTACTGTATCTCTAAGTTCACTTTTAGTATCCTCAGGTAATTTTAAAGGTTCCACTTCAGTAGCAGATAAACCAATAATAGTAGGAGTAACTGGGATCACAGTACTTACCAGTATAGGTGACTCTGTTAAATCAAATGAAGAACCAGAATTTTGTGATGTACTGGACTCAATTAAACGAGACCACTTTTGTCGACTAGGTGTAGCTTCAGGTGGTAAAGGTGGTTTACTCACTTTCCTACGCAAACGATAGGGTAAAGGTTGATTTTCCTCCACCATTTCTGACTGATTTTATTACAAAAAGAAATAAACAAAAAGAGGGTAATCCAAGAAAAAGGATTACCAAGTAATTGTGAATTGCAATACACTGCCTCAATAAACCAAGGACTTAACATACGTGTAGGCAATCTCCTTGAATATTGTTTTCGGTGTACCACAGTATACAAGGCATTTGACTTGGTCACCTATGGATGGATAGAAACCTAATGTAGTCCTCCCAAATATACCCGAAAGTATGTGGAGGCCCAATCTATGTTAGCGATGTCTAATGCAAAACCACACAGTGAGAGCATTCCTTTATAATTTTCATACTATAACACCGCCTGATATACCCGAAAGTATGTGGATGAGCAATGATATACTTATGTATGTGGAATGAGGTATCACACTCAGAATGTATTGCAGACCATTAGCGATGACTTCTATGTTTAACGATGCCAGAAAACGTCTCTAGCCTAGATCTCTAAATGTTATGTGTTAAGTTACAATGCTCCATTAGGTTAATTGAGCTAAATTTTAGTTGATCTTGTTTAAAATTTTTCCTTTCAGGTTCACCACGTGATGTTTTTGAAACTCCTAGAATGAAACTAAGATGAGAAACATTCTTTTCATTTGATTCAAAGAATGAAATCTATAACTAAAAGGGATAGAGTAATTAGTTACAAGGAAACGTGCTTGGCACAACAAGGTAAAGTAACTAGTATGTTGTTATGTTTATTTATGCACTGACAGTTATGTGTTTTTGGAAGTATGATGCACGGAATTGCATGGAAAAAGAGATTACTATAAAATATTGAAGAAGGCTCAGGTAGAGCTTTCCCTTTGAGGCATTGGGAACCCATTGGGTTAAGTCATGGTGTTTGTTGCTAGTTTTGTTCTTTTGGTGCTTTTTGATTTGTTGCTTGATATGAGCATCATATCATTTTATTTACTGGTTGAGAAAATGTTCATTTATATATATGTGTATATTATTGTAAATACTGCAACGAGTTATGTTATAAAGCTCCATAGGTAGTATGTTTTGGTTTTGAACAGTCTTACTATTTATAGGTGTCATTGAACACTAAGGACGATGTTCCCCCAAGAGGTAGGGTTCTGTAATAGCAAAAAAAACTATCTATAATAGCAAACCTATTGAAATTGAGCCAAGGAAAATCCTTAACATTAAAAAAAACTTGAGTGATGACCAGTAGCAGAAGCTTATTCAAATCCTTAGAAAATATGAAAAGGCTTTCACCTGGGATTAACCAGATATGAAAGGTATTGACCCTCAACTATGTATGCACCACATTTACACTGAAAAAGATGCAAGACCTGTACGACAACCTTAGCGTAGATTAAATCCTCACCTAAAGGATATCGTTAAAGACGAACTACAGAAACTGTTAGATGTGAATTTTATCTATCCTATATCTGACAGTAAATGGGTTTCTCCATTAGTTTTGGCTCCTAAAAAGAAATGGAAATGGCGTATATGCATCAATTATAGAGATATTAACAAAGAAACGTGAAAATACCATTTTCCCCTTCCATTTATTAACCAGGTTCTAGACACATTGGCAGGTAAAAAATTATTCTCTTTCTTGGATGGCTTCAGTGGCTACAACCAAATCCAAATTGCCCCTGAAGACCAAGGTAATACTACTTTCACCTACCCCTGGGGAATGTTTGCTTACAGGGTATTACCTTTTAGACTGTTCAACGCACCAGCTACATTCCAAAAATACTGAGTATGGCTCTTTGGAATGTAGCAGGTGCATTGCACAGTCTAAAAGGTAATACCCTATAAGCAAACATTCCCCAGGGGTAGGTGAAAGTAGTCTTACCTTGGTCTTCAGGGGCACTCAAACAGAGGTACACATTTTTTTAGGATTTGATGGATATTATCGAAGATTTATAAAAAAAAAAATTCACAGATTGTTGCACCATTATATGCCTTGAAGGAAATATTGATTTTATATGGACTGAAAAATGTGACATTTCCTTTACAGAATTAAAATGGCTACTATCAACAACACCAATATTACGAGGCCTGAACTGGGATATATCATTCCATATTTCATTAGACGCATCAGATACAGCCATTGGAGAAGTTCTTGGCCAAGAAGAAGACAAGAAACCCTATGTGATATACTACATTAGTAAAAATTTAACTCCTACTGAGTTGAATTACACAGTAACAGAGAAGGAGTTTCTAACTTTAATCTACGCTATTAAGAGATTCAGACACTATATAATAGGATACCCTGTAGTCCTATATACTAATCACTATACTATCAAATATTTATCTAATAAACCTATTACGAATGGAAGAGTGACACGATGGTTAATCCTTTTGTAGGAATTTGACATAACAATCAAGGATCGACTAGGAAAGGAAAATATGGATGCAGACTTCCTCTCCCGAGTGCTAAGAATAGATGACGCAGTGGCAGTAGAAGACCAGTTCCCCGATGAGCACTTGTTTGCTGTGACTGTGAAAACACCATGGTATGCAGATGTGGTGAATTACTTAGTAGTGGGAAAACTACCCAAACACCTAACACCCAGAGAAAGGAAATTGATAGTGCAACACAACACTTGGTTCTCCTGGATTGAAGGATACCTCTTTCACACATGAGCTGATATGCATATCCACAGGTGTATCAGGGAAGATGAAATTTACGATATCCTAAAAGCCTGCCATGATGGGCCTTGCAGTTGACACTTTGCAGACCACAGAACTGGACATAAAATCTTACAGATGGGCTATTATTGGCCAACGATTTTTAAGGATGCCAAGAAATTTGTCCAGGCATGCGATAGCTGCTAAAGAATGGGTCACACTGGCCAGTCTGACGAGATGCCCCTACACCTACAGCTAGTCATCTAACCCTTTGAACGTTGGGCATTACATTTCGTTGGCCTAATAAATCCATCATCTAATAAAAAATCATATATACTGGTTGCAATGGAATACATGACTAAATGGGTGGAGGCAGTAGCATTACCAAGAGAAATAGAGGAAACAGTAATCAATTTTCTCTTTGAAATTTTCGTGCAATATGGTTTACCCAGAGAAATAATTACGGGTGGAGGGCCACAATTTGTAATCCATAAGATTGCTGCTACACTAAAAAATCATTACATTTTGCACAGAATCACCTCTTTGTACCACCGGCGGGAAAACTGCCAGGTGGATAGTACCAACAAGGTATTCGAGGCCATTCTAACAAAGAGAGTTGCCTCGCACAGACGCAACTAGACTACCCGATTGCTGGAAGCCTTGTAGGCATATCACACGACTTGGAGGAATACAACAAGATACTCCCCATATCAGCTGGTGTTTCGTAAGGAACCTATCTTCCCCATAGAATTTGAAATACAGACATCAAGGATAGCCCAAGAAGTGGGGCTGGATTTGAATGAAGCACAAATCAATAGATTACAACAAATAAATGAATTAGATGAAATCCAACTATTGGCTCTTTAGCATACTGCACTTCTTCAACAACAAAGAGAATAATGGCATGACACCCTCATCAAGAAAAAGACATTCAATGAAGGCGACTGGGTGCTTCTGTATGATTCTAGGTTCCAGGACTTCACGGATAAACACTAGACTAGATGGTTAGGTCCCTACAAGATAAAATAAGTGCATGATAATGGCACCCTTACATTAGCCACCATTGATGGGTCTGGCTATTCCTTTAAAGAAAATGGGCATCGGATACACCTCTACCATAAACTGCTTACAAGGGAATCATTTTGCCAATAGATACGTGAAGATTCTATGATACAAATTCTTCTTGCAGAAGGCAACTCTTTGGCAGCACCAAGTCCGTAAAAAGTTATTTTTGAGACTTGTAAATAAAATTGTTTTTTCCTTCCTTTTCTATTGTTTTTCTTTCTTCTGTATGATTTCCCTTCAGTTGTTTAGAGTAGTAGGGATGATTTCTTGTCTATGTTTTTTCTCTCCCTATTTTATTTTGTTGTTCCCTATAGGGAATAGCTACTGTTCCCTCCAGGGAACAACACTTTTTCGTGTGTGTTGATTTTTTGTTCCCTACAGGGAACAGTTGTTGTTCCTTAAAGGAAACAACACTTTTTCTGTGTGTTTTTGCTATTCCCTACAGGGAACAACTGTTGTTCCCTCCAAGGAACAACACTTTTTGCGAATATTTTTTGATGTTACTCAAAGGGAATAACACTTTTTCCGAGTGTTTGTTTGTTGTTCCCTCCAGGGAACAACTGTTGTTCCCTAAAGGGAACAACACTTTTTCGAGTGTTTTTGTTGTTCCCTCAACGAAACAACACTTTGGGAGTATTTTCGAGAACAACCCTTTCTTCCCCTTGCATGATCATTCCTAGCCCATCCTAGTTCATTTTTTTAATACTCTTCATGGCATAAAGTAGAATACATATATGAGGACAACAAGTATGGATTCTATTGAAGTAGGACAATATCCTTAACATTATTGTCTCTAACAAGACTACTTTGTGATGATCGAAAAGAAAGGACACAATCATCTATATCACTTTACTATCCTCATTTCTGCTATAAATGATACTGATTGATTATCTTCACCATGTTGGTTCTACTCCCTCTAGTATAATTCTCTCTGCTTATTATCAATAAGATTATGGGTATACATTTTTTCTATTGATATGTTCAAACTTCCTCTGCCATCCCTACTCTTAAGGAGTACTAAGCCACGCTCTATATATAAAATGGGGAGTGTATATATATCTATATATATATATATATATATATATATATATATATATATATATATATATAATATATATATATATATATATATATATATATATATATTTATATATATATATATATATATATATATATATATATATGTATGTAATAATAAAATTCACCAACAATTTTATTTTTTTTATCTACAGATGGAGGATAGGGGTCTCATCACAAGCCAGCCTACATGTTCATAGGGATGTGGCGAAGTGGAATTCCCACTATGGCCACCACACCAGGGATATGATCCAATGGATTCCTCAAGAAACAAAATCCTTGGAATAGGAGGTCTCATCACGAGCTGGCCTGACCACTTTCACTACTTCCCAGTGAATGGCAATGTGTTCATCTGGTTACCATGCCAGTACATTGATCTCTAATGTGGACATCATAATGCACTTCCCAAACTATACATAGAGGATCCTGGCTCCTAAGGGTTAGAAAGCAACTATGTCAAGGCTATGGATGCCTGCAGGCAGTAGAAGCTTTGCTTATGGTATTGAAGTTTTATTTCGTACATCAATAATTATTACAGTTCCCTCTTCTTATTTTTCTATTTTTTTTTCTACGGAGAGATTATTTCCCTAACTTACCTTACCTTGAACCTTTATGCATGATTTAATATTTTCTAAATCAATCACATCATTTTCAAGTGGAATAATGGAAATAAGGTATCATCTCTTATGTATGCTGTCCTTTTTACTTATCGCATCACCTCACGACATCTTATCACTTATTAATAATTCTCATTACACACCTCATTTTCATTACTCCAATATCCTTTTACAATCCTTTCATTAATATACGTACTCTGCTGCCTTTACTGCCCAATCCATCACCTCTATACTTCACCACCAGAACGTCATATTTCTGTCCATTCAGTCACAGGCGACCTTTAATTTCGAGAGGGGGTGGGGACCTCCAGTACAATCATGCATGCGCTAACATCGTTTTATTGGATTTTTTAGGATAATACGACATCCCATAATCACAGAGTGTGTGGAATTATAACAATCCTCGATTTAACAATATTTATTTTCATAAAACATCACCTGATAGTGTTGTTACAACTGCTCGATGTTCCATCTCTCGGCCGCTACTTGTTGCTGTGTTTTCTCCACTGCACTAATCGTTTGCAGGAGTATGAAGAACTCAAGCATCATGGGAGGTAAAACAATGCACCGAGAACCTTTAATACTGGCTATCTCCGATGGAGCCTGGGAAATTATAGCTCATGTAGGATGGACAACATATTTTACAAGATTTCAACCCCCCAATGAGGAAATCGCCATTCAATTTCTATAGCATCTATAGAATGGACAATCCTTGGTGAGAGGTAGACAAATCACCATATCATATGTTTTGATAGCAAAGGTGTCTGGGCTACCAGTAGAAGGACTAGTATTGGCTAACAAGCGACTAAATTTGCATGATGCTATGGAGATTTTTAGGGACAAAGGACAAGAGCTAATCAAGAAGGGCAAAGGAAGTCAACCATCTTCTCTTGGAGAGCCATGGGGAGAATTGGTATGAATTGTCCAGAACTATGTTACCTACGATGGGCATCGAGATGTTGTAAGGCTGCAGTAACTCAAACTTTTAGCAGTCTTTAAAAAAAAATGCTCTGTTAATTTTCCTGCACCGTTGAATTCATTATTGCATGACACTGCCAAGAGGCCGAGACAGGCTCAACACCCAGAGACAGTAGCTAGCCACCATTTTCTGATCAGGTTAATAATTAGTCACAACCTTTCCCAACAATAATAAACATGGGATGATCTCATATTGACCCTCAAAAGGGGTGAAAATCTGCCAGCACCTAACCCTGTTCCAAAAAGAAAAAGGACTGCCCCTTCAAGAAGTAGACCTCACAAGCATAGACGATCTACAAGGTTGAATTTAGACGAGGGAACATCTAAAAATCCTCAAGGTAGTACTACTCAACAATCATGTAGCCTGGTAAATGTACAAGACTTGCAACCAGAGTCAGAGGGACAAGATAATCCTGAATCAGATAGACCTAACTTAGTGCAGAAAGGAGTAGGGCATCCCGACGATGAATGAGAAAATGAAGTAGGGCCTCCTTCAACACCAAATATCCTTAACTAATTCTACTAAACAAAACATCAAAGCTACCCTTCCAAGAAAGTAAACATACCTCCCTATAGTCACTTATTTTCTACTTATTCTAACGAACAAACCAGCCTATCGAGCTAGCTTTACTTAGCCATACAACCCAAATAGTTACAACTAGAACCATAACCCCAGAGTTCTCAAGATGATATTTTGCAGGATTTCAAGGCAGGGATGGCATAGGTCCTAGCCAATATGAACGTCTACATGCAGCTTGAAGAACTGCTTAATCCTAACTTAGGAGAAGCCTAATATCCAGGGAATTTTGGCCATACCGAAATTTTGACTTCCCCAAAAGATACAAACTGAGAAGAGGAAGTAGATACAGAGGCTATTCAGGAATCAGAGAAGCAGTCTGGTGACATGCTCCCATTGGAAAACAATCATGATCAACAACAAGAAGGTCTAGACACAAAGGTCACAGGCCAAGAAGAGGAAGCAGACACAGAGGTCATTTAGGAGTCCGATAATCAATCTGGAGACATGGTCTTATTGGAACAAAGCTAGGGTGAACAATTAGGCTCTTTAGAGACAGAGGCTATTAATGAGATCATTATCATATCAGTTACTCCTCAGAAGAGGCATGAAGCTAGAACAAAATTGAGGAAGCTAAGAAAAGAACACTAGAAGCTTCGTAAGATGGTCAAGGGGCTCTGACGAAAAATAAAGGAAATTACAATGGGAAAAAATTCGAACAATACCCCTGAGGTAGCCAATGTGGTTGTGCAAACAAAATTATGTGAAGGTAGGGCTACGGGGACTCAAACTGAGCTCATACCTACTCAAACAATCACCACTCAAGTGAGACTACATGCAGATTTAGTAGATGTAGTTGCTCAGATGGAGGATTGGACCTCCCATAATAAAGAAGTGTGGATAGAGGATATCCCCTCTTGTAGCATAGGCACTCAGATAGAAATACAAGCCAAGGACATCCTGATGCACCATGACCCTATTTTACTAAATCTCCAGGGGGAATTGACACAAGCCTGGCTCACTTTAGAATGATATGAACAAGAGATAGTTCCCCTACAGAGATATCAAGAGATGTAGAAATATCTTAGGGAACTAACTATAATGGAGAATGAGACCTTTGACAGGTGTAGAAAGGGAGAAGAAAAGCTAGAGAATGTGAAAATCAAGCTAGACAAAGTGATGAGTTAGACAAACACCATCTGCTTGCTGTATTCAGATGTCCTGACATGTAGGTCTCCCACCACCAATTATGCCTAGTTCTTATTAGAATGGTACTTGTTATTAAAAATCAAAGCCGTAAGAGCTAGTAAACTAATTGAATTTGGGACAATTGAAGATTTTGTAAATTGCTGCAAGGAACATGGTGCAAAGGTACAGAGGCTTCTTTGTGAGTTCTATCTGCATAATTTCATATTATAAAATGAGGTGGAAAAGAACCCTAATCCTTTTGTTGGAGACGTTCAGTTCCAGGCTTTTATCTCTTTTGCAGTTAACTAACTCAAATGGTTTAAAGTTTATAATGCATTCCAAAAATAGGAACATGGATTGGATCTTTGGGTGAGGAGTGAACCTAAACACCCTTTACAAATATTTGCCAACCATAAAAAGTTGATGAAACGAGAGGGGGTGATTAAAACTTTAGGGCCCATACATAGGGAGATTCTGCAGAAAGGAATATCATATTTCCTCTCCATTCAAGAAATATCCCTGACTGCATCTAAGCTGAGATGGACGATGTCCACTAATAGTGTGAAAGAAAGGGAACCATTTAATTATAGGAATTTTAAAGCTGCTGTGGCCCGGATGATCACCTACAACAATCTTATTTTGAGAGAAGGACCTCATTGGGTGGGATGCCGGTTTCAGAGTACCATTATTTGGTATCCTCCTGAAGGGTATCGGGTTGACTACAAATTGCCTAAAGGGCAATAAAAGGCCGCCTTTGCACTCCTAGCTCAACATCATGGCTTTAGGCTAATTTTTGAAGCTTTCTCTCCAGCCTACTCTTTAACTACATTTCATAAGAACCATTTATTTTCCATGAGGACATGGAACAGGGTAAGCAGGGGAGTATGTTGAGTTATGTAATGTGTATGTATTTACTCTCAATTATATTGCCTTTTTCCTCTTTTCTTATCTCTTTCATACCTGATACGCTAACATATTGATGAATTATGATAAGAAATGAATGAACTACTCTCGATTAAGATTTAGCCACCATAACTAACTCTTATTCCTTTTTATGCATAAAAACAACGAAAGGAACAACTGTTGTTCCTTAGAGATGGAACAACGTAAACTAAGAAAGGAGGAATGAGGCATGTCAGTTGCAGTTAGGCCAGAGGACAAATCAGGAGGATCAACACTAAATAAGAAGAATGCCAGAAGATAGCATTCAGTTGTGAATCCCTCAAGATCTCCCAATCCTGAGGGATCACGTTTATCTTTTACCTTTTTGACTATAAAAGTGAAAATTGTAGGAAGACAGGGGATCAATCTCTGTTTATTTCAAATTGTAATTTTAATTTACAGACTTGTGCTTTTGAGGAACACGACCGTATTGTAATGAGGATTGAGTTCAATGGTTAATACATAATTTACGTTGTTGTTCATTCATATTCTAAGAATTAGCTCAGTAGTATTCGCTGGTGGCTAATGGCCCGACCTCTGGTGGATCAAACTGCTATCCTTCGTCTTATATCTTTCTAATTCACACAAGTTTAATTGGTTTGATGTTTTTCCATTCTCTGCTAGTTTATCTTATTTCTATTTTCTGATTTCCTGTTTATTTTGACCTTATGTACTTCACAGCTTTGTCATTTGATTCCATTTATGCTTACTGTAGATTAAATTGATTATCAGTTAAGGAATTGAATCTTGTTGATTACGATAAGAGTGTGGTTATTATAGAATCAGCTAAAAGAGATTGGTTAATGCTACTGAACTCTCGGTTGACATCATTTCCATTTGAATTGCTTAATTGATATTGAGTGTGATTTAGATAGAATCAACTAGAAGAGATTGGTTAATGCTACTACACTCTCAGTTGATGCTATTGTCAATTGAATTGCTTGTTTGAGATTTGATTACGATTTCAGTTGAGGATTAAGTCTTGATGCTTAGATGTAATATTTCTGTTAACAGTTGTAGTTTGAGTTTTATAAATGCATCTGTTTACTCTTGTATCAAAGGTTTATATTTCATTTTAAAAAGCATTACTCTCTAGATTTATAGCTTGCACATATTGTGTACACTCTTGGAATAAATGGACTTGCCTAGATTGATAACTAATGTGAGGAAATTAGGAGTTGTAATAGACACCTTTTACTACCCAACACCAAGATATGGTTAGGCCAACCAAATGATTTTGGATGGAATCTAAGCATGTTCTACGGTACCTCAGAGGCACTACCCATTTTGGAATATGGTACAAATGGACAGAGGGAGTGAAGTTTTGTGGCTTCACAGATGCAAAATGGGTGGGGGAGTCCATAAGACTGAAAGAGTACATCAAGTGGAATTTTCAATGTTGGACCCACAGTGGTTTATTAATACAAAAGGAAGCAAGTATATGTCACACTCAGCTTGACAGAAGCATAATACATGGCTACCAATGTCTGGGTCTTCATTTTTCAAGTAATTAAGAGGTTTTGGAGAGAATTCAAAAGGATGGTGACAAGTGGCGGAAATGGTCATTGGAGAGCTACATAAATAACAACTAGCATAAAGGGAAGGAACTTGCAAAAGGCTGATAGTTGCGAAGGGATGGAGGGAAGAAGAAGATATAACCATGTGGGAAAAGAGCAAGGACAACTGAGGAATGGAGACTGTAGAGTAAGGGAGAAGGAACTGGAAATTCAGTTTGGCATGCAGAGATAAGGAAGAAGAATACAAAAGGCATAAAGGAGAAACATAAAAGGGTTATTGTTTTTGTTGTTATGGCTATTCTTCTTGAGTTATAGAGCTATACAAACTACTCCGTGTCTATTCTTCCATAAGCTTGTATTCGGTCTTGTTAGATATTGTATGTTGATGAAGAGGCCTTGAGTCTGATGTAATGTATTCATATTTCATATCAATGAGGAATATTGTTATTGGGATTATAGTGTTTTAACTATGTGTTATTCCTGTTCTTTAAATTTTTTATGTATGTGCATATTTAAGTAGTCTTTCTGTTACAACATGTAAGACCTTTTGTGATCCGACTTCCTCGTAGAATGATTCAATGTTCTCTACTCTTTATTCTATAGTATGGTCCCTCTTGATACTCGATTCCAAGCCTCATCTAACTAAGGTTGTGGCACACCTCGGGTGAGACTCCTTACCCATTCTAGGTAAGGTGAAAATGCTGGCATTGTGCTAGACTACAACGAAGCTTTTTTGGCCCCTGCATGTCGGCCTGGGGTTCTTGACCCTGTTGCTATTTCTACACCAACCAATGGTTCCATTGTTGGAACATGAAATTCAAAAGGGGGGTTTGGAATATGGTATCAGTGATATTTAATAAAGAACTTCAAAATTGGTTGGATGAGCAAGTGGACCAGTTTGTTTCTCAGCAAGCTCAACTTCACAGATGAACTATTGGGAAGCTGAAGGAGGAAATTCTATATTCAAAGTTGGCTAGTGATTAGTACAAGATATTTTGGTGCAATTTCCTAGAAAAACTTTACAACTGGTTGTGGAGATTGCAGGTGAAAGGAAAGTCCACTGAACAAAACCCATCGTGTCGCACCTGGACTCAAGCGGATCTCATTGCGCTACATCATATGGATACAAATTTGACAAGAGTAGTAGTTTTCTATGTATAGACCATGTTGTAAGGGTATATTATTGAATTTTCAGCAGAAATCCATTATTATTTTTCAAAATTTGAAGTTGTGTTCCATTTAGGGTTACGAGGGAAGCTGCTAAAATAGGTTGCTTTTTGGATCAAGGTTTTAATAGTGGAAAAGGGTTTTTTGGTGTTCCAAAGCTCGAGCATGTGTTGGCCGGATAAATCGTTCTTGCGAACAAGACCGATCTCCCTAGTATCTAATGATATCTAGCAACAAAGAGAACAAACAAACCTATTTCTCTCTAAACATGTTTCAATTCAATAATGAATACTATGAAGTGTAAAAGACCCTACCTCAATCCAACACTTGTTTGAGGCAGTTTTATCCCAACATCTTCAAGTAGTTCCCATTCGATAACCTGCATACACAAACAAGCACATATCAAAGCATACCTGCGTATAACGAAACATGTTCATTATGAAGATCAAGGAGCTCATAAAACAAACCATTAGAGACAGTTCATTGAGAAAAATAAACTTGATTGTATTAACTTAATGAATAAAAGAACTTTACAACCTTTGCCTTGATGTTGCACAAGTCTTTTCCAGGGTCCAGCAGGGGTCTCCTCTACTTTGACAAGCCTCACTCACTTCCCAAATGACATGAAAGGTATGTGATCTCTTCTCTCACAAGCTCAAAAAGGAAGCCTAGTTTCCAGCAGCATTTACCCTCAAGAATCTTCAGCTTTCAACCTCCTCTACAACCAGCCCAATGCATGAATTTATAGTGCAAATGGAGGAAGTTGCAGGTCCACCATTGAAGGGATAAGTTCCTCCTTCAATGGGATAGGCACCTCATATCATGGAGTTAGCTCCCTTAGTTATGGAATGGATGAACCAAGGTGGAGCAAACTTGCCAGCGTAATATTCCTTCTAGAAGTGTCTAGAAGTGACCCAAGATAAGTTTTTAAGAATGAACTCACACCTTTTTAACTTTTACAGGGGTTCTCACCCATCACTAAATATACAGAGCAGTTAGGTTCGCAGGAAACATGACCATTAGGTGCGACACCACAGGCAATACTAGGAGAAAGTGCGAAACCAGGGTTTGAGACATTTTTAAGGTATTTATCCCATTTTCAAGGCTTGACATGAAGAGCTAAGATTTAAGACTTGAAAAAGAGGGATGTATGAGTATTGATGGACTCACACAAACTATAGAAAGTCGCGGTGACAATTTTTTGTGTAACAGATTGCCCCCTAATGTGCGAAGTCTGTAGTAGATGAGGATGGTTTTTGATCATCTAAGAAGAGTGAAGGACTTTATCATTTCAAGGACCTTCCTGTGGATACCTTGGTCAAACCTGTAAAAAAATTCAATGCAAAATATATATATGTGAACATATCATCGCTGAGGTAGGCATTCCCATACTCAGATCAAAACTGACGAAGAACTATCTAAAAGCTGCTCTGTTACAGGAATGATTTTGTATTACATCACAAGTAGGAACACATGGACATAGTATGGACGCAACCATATGTTTATGAATAGTCCATTATAGAATGATAAAAAAATTCCTTGCAGCCTGGATGGTGGAAACTAGATCCAGGGTCTTCATTTCTACTTTCCGAACCAGTACGATTCTACCCATGTGAATGGATGTGTCAAAGTTGAACATGGGAGAAACCACTTGATTACTAGTCAATGATGTAAATTGTTAACAAGTGTGAGAGAAACCACCAGTAATGTCAATGGCCCTCAAAGTACCCAGTATAATCCATGAGATGTGAATGAATGAGTTGATGTCGAACATGTCACAGAATCCATTGATCGAAGGTCAATGATGCAACCTATCATCAAAGGCAAGAAACTTGCCATTGAGGCATGCAGATTTCAAGGTACTGACGATTTCTAGATCATCTTTCTAGATAATGAGTTGGATTCGATAGAAAGCGATCCGTCATGGGCAAGCCCATAACACGAAATCATAGATCAAGTCTGAAGAAATAAAACTAGCAAGAACTTAACTCAGGGTTAGTCAATGATGGATGACAAATATTTTGTAGGTGAATGGTTTATTTATACAGACCTCTTGAACACGTAATGACACAGCAGATGGCTTGGAGACAGTTGACCCAAAGTTAATACTCAGAAACTGGTTGAAGACTTTCAAAGTGGTTTGATTAAAAGGATTTTCAAACCCAGGTAGATAAAAATGTCGTGTTCAAGAGTGATGGAAAGTTTTTTAAACACAGAGTACAACAAACGGGTTCATTTTTCTCATTTGCCCCCACTATTTCTGGCAATACCTCTTTATTGTTTGACAAGTTTCAGGAGGATAACATTTGCTTGGTTATAAGCTCATCCTTCGAATGAGACCAACTTAGTTTAAATTCGAACCCTAAGAAGGAGTGGTCCATTCCTGTTTGTAATTGAATAGGTCCTTTACTGCGAAATTTTAACGAGTCCAGTATAGGAGAAACTTGGTGTTTTTCAATTTTAGGGATTCAGAAGAAAAACTTAAGAAAACTCCACGGTTGTCATTTTTCGTAAATTTGTGTCTCCCAAGCCCGAAAAAGTATAAAATAATACTTGAGAGAATCGCTTGATCATTACGACCAAGGAGTACTTTTCATGTTTAGTGCCTTCAATCTGAAAAAGTAAAAAAATGACTGAAAACACGTCGTTTTATTACCAATATCGAACTTGAAATGATAAAAGTCCAGCAATCTTTTCATGTTTGTATGGTCGGAAAAGAGCTGTAAAAGACCGTCTTTGTAATTCTGTTTTAACGAGTATACAAAGAAACACTCGGCAATCTTTTCATTTTTTACGAGTCCGAAAAGAGCTTAAAGAGGACTCCTATGTGTTTTTTGTCGAAAATGATCAATTTCACTTGAAACCACAATATTCTGCATAAAAACTGCAAACATTACTCATATTTGTTTAAAAAATAATAAAAATGCACCAAAATGACCTTTTCAAAGTAAAAAATAAATAAATTTTGATTTATTTATTAAAAAAATCTTATAAAAAGGGTTATTACAAGTTCATTTTTACCATTTACCTTTGGAGTAAAAAGTAAGAGCTTTTGGTAAAAAAACTTCCCGTGGAGATTGCACAAAATCCAATCGCTGGAATTCAGAACCGTCTTCTCTAGGTAATCCACAATTTCCTTGACTTGCATTTCATCCGTTTCAAATTTCGTTTTAGGGTTTAGATTTTGATTTTTGGAGGAAATTTAGGGCAAAAAATCACCCACGGTGGTTGCGTAGGGGCGCCATGTGGCCCCTGCGCACCCTGACTTTTCTGTACACAGAGAAAAGTCGGGGTGCCGCACCTAGCCTTAAGGAGAAGTGCGCACCTACACACTGTCTCTAAAAGGCGGGATGTGAACCCCGCGGAATGTGGATTTTCAACCCTAGGTTTTCCATTTTCGACCCATAGAAGTTTAGAATGAAATTTCTAATCCACCTATCTTGCATTGTAGGTACACAATATGCTTGTGGCGGGAAAGAGAGCATGAGGACGTCGATCAGGCTGCATTGCTCCATTCACCTTCATTACAGGCATTGAGAGCATGTGGGCTTTTCAAATTTTGGACCATACTTGGCATGAGGGCACAGGTAGACCTTTTGCAGTGGATGGTTAACAAATGGAGCATTCAGGACCAGTGCTTCATTATTGGTGGAAACCAGCTCGAAATCGAGTCGGATGACGTATATTTTTTGACTGGCTTGCCCAAGGGAGGCGAGCAATTATCTCTTTTGGATCTAGGCCAGGTGGCCAATCTGTCGGTAGTCTCCGACTAGAGTTCTGTAACAACTAGGATCCGGACAAACAGATAGATGTGAAAACCATCTCCCGTCCTAAACTGAAGGTTATTGCTTTTATTGTTACCAAACTCTGTGGGAGTGTAGCACTGCATCTAGCTACAGGCTCCCAGATGTGCATGGCAGTGGACTACTTTTGAGGCACCATTTTCAACTTGTGCAATACTGTATTGGCCAATGTGAAGGGCCAATTGACTAGGGCGAAGCAAGGGCAGCTAAAGAACTTTGGTTATGGTTACTTAGTTGTCAGCTTTTCCCTAGAGAGGGTACCGATGCTGGTTCCAGAGCAGCTCACAGTTGAGGCTAGACTTCCCCGAGATCCTCAGGTTATACGATGGGTTGCAGTTAGGCCCGTCATCCAGATGAGGGTTCTGAGATCGTTCGTTTCACCCCAGAGTACTTTTTTTGGTTAGAGAACCAGCTTTTTATTATTCAGGATTTTCCCTACGCTGGGATGGATTATCGCGGTGATCCCGACATGAATCTTCCACTAGGAGAGAAATGGGATGACAGAGGTAAAAATTGTTTTTCAACATTTTAATTTTATATGTATGTTTTTGTATTTTTAACAATCGTCCAAAAACTAATAGTAAAAGTTTTTAAATGCAGATGTGGGTCGACGGTGACCAGCCACTCTCTAGCCCTATGATTGGAGACAACCAGCTGCTGTGGCACCAGCCCCACAGGACCAAACAGCAGAGACTTTGGCTGAGTTGGAGAGCCACCTAGAGTGTTTGATTGCAGACATTCTAAAGACCAGCATAGATGAAATTCCACTTCGGCTTCGGCATTATGTGATTGGGGTCCCCAGACCTTTTAGGAGGTTCCTTTGTAGGGTGACCCAAGCAGTAGTGTCCTATCGGGATCATCACCAATGATGGGATGATCGCTTTGTAGACCCATTTTTGATATGACTTTTGATACTATTATTTTGCTGATCATAAGGTGTTTTTAAACCTATGATCGAGGACGATGTATATTTTGACACACTCTTATGTTATGCTATGCTATTACTATGGTTATCTTGTAAAACATGTTTATGAGATGTTTTTAAATTTACTGTTTGATTCAATGCAAATGTCTATTTAACATTCAAGAAGCAATTGCATCTGCTAATGTATTTAAATATCTTGGAATGTGTTGATATGCTATGTAATCAAATTCTCGTTTCAAGAGACGGACTCTAAAAAATAATCGTAATAATACTGGATTTCTAATGGCATAAACATGATTAAGCTATAATACAACGAGTTCCGAATCTAAATTAACAATCAAACTTCGAATCCCAGATGAGATGGATTCAGATAATAATTCAATCACTGCACTGTATTCCACAATTTTGTTTGTTGTTTGACCAAGGCTTACCCCGTGCATAGATACTAACTCGTCAGAGGGTGAACAGATAACCCAAACTGCGGAAGAGATGTTCTGTGTACTACGATAAGCACCATCAGTGAAACCAATGTATGTTTGTAGAGGCGTTGACATCTGTAATATCAAGAGTAAAATCAAGATAAGCAGGACTAATAATGAAAAATACTCACAAAAGTAAAGCACACAATCCTAATCTACAAACACACCAATGTAGAAAAAACTAATCTAATGAAATCTCTACGCTATCCGTTTAAGCATAATATCGCTTTAGATAAAGCCCATTCCTAGGTTTACCTAAAGAGACACTGTCAAAATCTTCCAGCTCATAGGCCCCTTTTGCCAGCTTCCGCTTGACAATATACGGACCATGCCACATGGGTACAAATTTGCTAGCCCCTAGCTTATCGTTTACTTGATCGTAAAGTAAAACTAGGTCACCTTCCAAAAAATTGTGAGGTGTAACATTTCGATCATACTGAGCTTTGATGCGTTTGGCATGAGTTTCCACAGCTAATGCAGCATTGCGTCGATTCTCATCTAATTGAGCTAAGTATAATAAATGTTTTTCCTCTTCGGAAGTGGCTGGTAATAATTGCACAACAATTTGTAATGACGGGATTTCGCATTCAATGGGCAATACTGCCTCTAAACCGTAAACCAGTTGAAAGGAAGTAAAACCTGTTGATGTTTTGACTGAGGTTCGGTATGCCCAAAGCGCTGAAAATAACATGTTGTGCCAATTCTACCGATGAATTCCAATGATTCGTCGGATCATGGTGACTAGAACTTTATTGACTGCTTCAACCAGACCATTTGCCTGTGGATAATATGGAGTGGAACTATCATGACGCAGGCCAAGCTGATCTGTAAGTTCAGTCATCATGATGTTTCAAAAATGACTCCCATGATCAGTGATAATCACTTGGGGGACACCAAACCTAGCAATTATATGATTGAAAATGAAAATCACAGTAGTTTTGCCGTCTGTCAAAAATGTATGCATCGCCTCGGCCCACTTGGTAAAATAATCTACTGCAAGGATGATGTACGCATGCCCCCCGGCCGAGTGAGGGTTACATGTAATAAAATCGATACCCCATTTTGCAAAAGGACCAACAACAATGTCAGGGTGGAGAGGAGTAGGAGGAGCGTGCATCTTTCGATCAAAAATTTGGTAGTTGTGACATTTCTAGACAGCAGTAATACAATCTTTAAATAAGGACGGCCAGAAATAGCCAGCGCACAAAATATTTTGGGCTGTGGCATACCCAGACATATGACCGCCACACGCTCCAGAGTGGTAATCATTAAGAACCTTCTCAGCCTCATCATGAGTAAGGCAACGATGGAAGACGGAATCCACCCCACGATGATAAAGTGTATCTCCAATAATAGTGTAAGGTTGGGATTGGAATCGTATTTTCCGGCGTTGAGATCGTGAAGTATTGGGCCGAAAAGATTGGGTTTGGAGATAGACAATGATATGTCCATACCATGGATCAACGGTGTTGATAAGGAACAAGGATTTATCCACAAGGGATTCTTCCGCCTCATGTTCGATATCAGCACGAGGGAAATCACACATTAGTTCCGCAAAAACCAAAGACTTCTTTGACTTGGCCTTCTCAAATTCCAAGTCAAATTCCTACAGGATGGAAATCCATTGGAATACTTGCCCCCCAACAATTGTTTAGTCAAAATGTATTGCATAGGGTTACAGTCATAAATGACAGTGGTTTTGCGTAACAAAATGTAGTGACGAAAACGCTGAACAACTTGGGCTACAGATAAGGCCAGTTTCTCCACATGTGAATATTTTAATTTAGTTGGAGTTAGAGTTCGACTAAGATAATATATCACATGTTCACTTTCGAATTCATCCTGTTGAACTAAAACCATCCCAATTATGGAATGGGAAGTAGTGAGGTACAAGAAGTAGTCCTGGTTGTAGTTGAAGGATGCAATAATGGCGCATGGGTCAAGGCATGTTTTAGAGCATCAAATGATTTGTTAGCTATCTCGTCCCAAAAGAATGGAGTATTTTTCTTCAACAACCGGGTGAAACCTTTTGTAATCTCGGTGTATTTAGGAAGGAAATGACGTAAAAAGTTTGCTTTCCCTTGCAAACTCTGGATTAGGCAAAGAGTCAAAGGAGGTTGTAACTTGACGATGGCTTCGACCTTCGAAGGATCGACGCGAATGCCGGATTTCGATACAACAAATCCTAGTAATCGACCTGTTTCAATACAGAAAACACACTTGTGTGGATTAATCCTAATTCGATAATGCCTACATCTCATGAAGATAGCCCGTAAGTGAGTGAGATGATCGGTTCTTCACAAAGAATGAGCTGGTAGATCATCGAGATAGGGCTGCACAATGTGATTGATGTCATGAAACACGTAAGACAGTGCCCTTTGAAAAGTTGCCTCGGCATTCTTCAGTCCAAAACGTAATTTGCAATAAGCAAAGGTCCCCCATGGATAGATGAAAGTTGTTTTTGGTTGATCTGTAGGTATAATGTTAATTTGATTATAACTGGAAAAACCACCATAAAGGAGAATATTTCACTGCTAGCACAATCATCGATAATTTGATCTATATAGGGTGTGGGATAATTGTTCTTGGGACAAGCACGATTAATATCCCTATAGTCGATGCATATTCTTATTGTCCCTTATTTTTTATTAACTGGAACAATATTCGATACCCATTCCGTTAAAGGAATTGGATAAATGAAACCTACTTTAAGTAATTTTTCAACTTCAGTTTTGATGGCAGCAGCTTTTCGTGGGTGTATTTGACGTAACCTTTGCCAGATAGGTTTAGCATATGGGTAGGTTTTGATTTCATGAACAATGATTGAAGGATCAATTCCTGGCATTTCCTCATAGTACCAGGCAAACATGTCGCCGAATTCTTGAAATAGGGCTTTATATGTGTTGACTTCAGTGTCTGTACAGGAAGCACCTATGTGAATGTTTTCAACAATCCCAGGTTTGACTGAAATGTCGATAGGAACCGTGCGACAAATATTGGCTAAATTTTGTTCAGAATCAGGATGTTTCAGTGGATTCTACAGTTCTTTGACATATTCAGCGGTGAAAATGGATGAAAAATCATTTTCAAAATGATCAATCTCGAGTCAAAATGAAGACCTATGATGAAGATCGTCCCATGGTAAGGTATCAATGGATAACAATTCCCGAATTTGTTCATCAGTGTGAACGATTTCTAAAAAAGTTGTTGACTCCGAGGCTAAAATTGAAAGTGATTTCCCATTGATCTCATTCACTAGATCAGGGCTGGTTGAATTTAAGTCGGAAAATGACTGTACTGCCTGATAAGAAACTTCAAAGGGACTCAAAGGCATAGCATCACCAAGAGAGTCCACCTCGGATTTGAATGGAACGACCCAAGGATCATCAAGAACAATGGATTCTGATGAAATCATATGAATGGTTACAAAAGGAGGCTGTACATTGGGAGGAGGAAAGGAAAAAGTTCCGAGTAAACCTGAATATTTAACTAATCCTACTCCAACATCCTTATAAGGGATAGTAGTTTTTCCAACATGTTGAATACTCTCAGCAGAGGATGGGTCGGACAAGAAATAAGTTAACTAATCCATTGTTACAATCTTTCCGTTATGTGGGAACTTAATAAGCTGAAAGACTGAGGAAACAACAACAGTCATGGCATAAGACCAACTACGACCCAAAAGAAGATTGTAATCTAGAGGGGCATCAACCACCTCCACATCTAGATTAACGATTTTTCCTTCAACCCCTATAGGCAAATCCTATAGAATGCCATAAGGATGAAACCCTCGGCCATCAAAGGCCTTTAGAATTGTCGAGGATTGATTAAGCATAGGAGAACCAAGGGCTTTCCAACATTGTATCGACATAATACACGTGGAAGCTCCCTCATCAATCACAGTTCTAAAACAAGGTCTGTTTTTGACTAACACTGGAATCTAGAAAGCCATTTGATGAGGAAGGCTAGGTGTACTATTTTCTAAATCGATGACTATGAGGTTAGATTCCTGAAGATCAACAGCTCCTATAGCCAACAGTAGCATTTTCCGCTGTGCTGGACATGATCGCAGCACTTCCAAAGCCAACATTGCTGAAGGTGAAATAACTAAATCTTCAACAATGTTATAATTCTGAGCTGCTCTCACATGAGGATTGAAAGTTGACTTTCGAAGTATACCCTTAGCAGGCGGTTTGATTACTAAGTCGAGATTAGGTTTCTCGATCTGTAGTAGATCGGAACTGGACGAAGCTGAGGTTGATGGATTGGAATTGGAAGATTCGGCTTCCTTTCCACCAAAAGGACTTTTACTCCCGTAATCTTGCAATCGTGTTGCAATCCTTACATGTGACATCATCATTATGGGTTCTTCCGAGGCATTAGAGGAAGAGCCTATCATTTTACAGTCTTGATTTGGAAAAGGATCTTTTAAAACAACAGGTGTTTGCAAACCTTTGATGATCTTCGCAACCTCGGCACGATGCGTGCAATCCCTTGTAAAGTGCTCCTCATCGCAGATGAGACAAGGATATTGAGGTTTTTGTTTCTCGTCAGTAGATTCAGTTTTCTCGGATTTCTCCTTTGAGTTCTGCTTGTTCATCTTCTTACCTTTCTTTTTTCCATTGGATTTTGATTTGGTCGTCGATGATTCCACGACATGAACATCGGCAGAAATTTCAGGTGAAGACTCTCCTTCAGGGGAATCTAGTAAAGTTATTATGGGAGAAGAATTCTTGGAGGATTTCTTCTTACTTTTGGTATTAACAGTACCAATCATACCATCACCAGCATGAGACCCTGAGGGAGTTGCAGCGATTTGATTTTGTTTCGGAAGGTCGGGGATTTTCTCATGCAACATACGTGACTGAGTATAAACTAAGTCAAGGTACTGAGCTTGAGAAATTACTTGCTCTTCTGTAACTACCCCTGCCTTAGCGACATCTTCAGTTATCTTGGGTAATAATGATTTCACAAACCATCCTGCCAAAATTTGGTCCGGAATAAAAACTTTCACTAAACGACGTCGACATCGCCATTCATGAATATGATTTGAAATATAAGCAGACGTCGACTATTTTAACGAAGTTAATAATTCCATGCCATTGTCATATCGGACTGGTAGCTGAAAATGCGTAAGGAAGGAAGTAGCTAACTGACTAAAATTATAAAAGGAGCCTCGTGGCAACTCAATGTACCACTTGGTTGCAAGGCCGATCAAAGTGCATTGAAAAAGACGAAGATGAACGAAATCATCTATAATGGAATTTGATTCACTAGAGATGGTAAGTCATCACATGATTAGATGGATCATCTCCTGGCTTCCCCTCAAACTTAGGTATATCACTAGGCAACTTATTCAGCATTGGCGGCCAAAACAAAAGATAATTTATTGGATCGTTCGTAAGGCGCGACAAATCAAGAAAATATAAATTTGCTATGCATGGTAACTGACGGTTTGGATCCTAAAAACTTGGCGTCATAAGACTCGCCCCAGGAGGAGGATATCCAAGATAGCTTGGTATCAGATTCGCATTTGGGATATTGTATCTACCTAGAAAACCAACATTAACCGGACCGTACTGGGGTTGTTGAGGTTGTTGATATGTATATACAGGGTATGGTTGATACTGATAAGCTGGGTTCTGCACAACGGGCACATATTGGTACTGCCCCTGGTACGGTTGATAAGTAAATTGTGGTTGACTTGTAACAACCGTACTAGGCCCAGGTTGTCCTACAGGCATAGAAACCAGAGTCTAGATTGTAGGTCTAGATTGGGGTAAAGAGGCCTGAGGAGTTGATACAGGAGCAGTAGAAACTGGAGCCATTGATACTCTAGAAATAAGTGGGGTGGATTGAACAAAAGTCGCAGCAGTTGCAGAAGAGGTTTGGGACGAAGTTCGAGGTGAACTAGGCCCAGGCTGTGGAACTGCCCCAAGTGTAGCAGCTTGAGTAGTAGGCTGGACAGGTTGCTGGGGTGAACCAGAAACAAAAGATTGTCCAGATTGAGATGACAACTGTGCACTGGGTTGCAAAGTCTGTGGATCCCACACCATGTTCATTCCGGGGTATGGACCCATAACAGGTTGAACATATTGAGGACCAAAACCAAGTTGAGTGTAAGATTGATAATTATATGGTACATTTCCGGGTCCTTGAACAAATGATTCACCTGAAGGTGGTTGAAAACCTTGAGGTTGATATTGACCTTGAGGTTGATACAGACCTTGGGGTTGGTACTGACCTTGGGGTTGGTACTGACCTTGCGGTTGGTACTGACCTTGAGGCTGGTATTGACCTTGAGGTGTATTTTGATACTGGGGTTGGCCTTGAGGTACATATTGATACTGGGGTTGACCTTGAGGAACATACTGTCCTTGAGGTTGCCCCCAGGTAGTAATGGACTGCCTTGGGGTTGACCCCCAGGCGGTATTGGAGTACCTTGCGGCTGCCCCCCAGACGGTATTGAACTACCTTGAGGTTGCGGATTAGGAGTAGTACCAGACATCATAAGAATTTCTTCCACACTTAACGGCTTAGTTCCATTATGACCAGGAGATACAGTATAATCGATGGGTCGAGGAGAAGCTCCTGAAAATGTACCAGATACAGACTGATACCCAGGAGGAACAGAAGGACCGCCATGTAAAAAGGTTTATGGCATCTGAGTAAACAAGGATGACTGTCTCGACATATTCAAGGGAGGATAATAACCTTTGGGTGTTCGATGAAAAGGAAAACGAGGTGGTGAAGATGCGAGACCTGGATTTTCTAAGAAATTGGTCAACGAAATATACCAAGCATCACCTCTAATGGGACTGAAGAAAATAGATTCATGCTCCCTAAGTTCAATAGTTGGTTGGTTTTCAGGGATGCTTATACCTTCATTTTGACTTGAGCTTACAATTTCTTCGATGGAAATGAGTCCAGAAGGAAGATTTTCGGTGATAACATTTTATACTCTAGGTGAACTAGGACCACTAGGAACAGGAGAAGCAAATCCTGAAGATGGAGTAGCAGCAATTTCAGTTTCAGGCTCAGCGATTTCAGGTTCTTCGGCTACCGAACTAGTAGGAGTGATACTACCAGTAACCTCAGAAAATGAAATCGGTTCAGAAATATGTTCTGTTGCTTGCACTATATAATCAGGATGTACAATCAACGAAGATTCTCCGGCCTCCGGTAATCCAACCCTACTCTCACTAGGTGTGACAAGGGCTCGTAGCCCTTCCAGTTGACTTGGTGTAAATTCGGGAGGCTTCCCCCAAAGTCGAGGGGATTGTCTCGGTAATTCAGCCACGATTAATCTAATTACTTCACACGAAAACAAAGAAAAATCTCAAGGAAAACACCTAAAGTCTCTAAAGAACCAAACAATTTGAAGCACACGCCTAACAAATCTAGGATATCAAACCACACACAAACAATATCTTTCCGGATTGAAAACACTAGTTGGTGATGAAATCCAACGTCGCAGAGTCCAATACATAAATGGCGGTTGGAACAGTTACCCCGACAACCTGCTTAATGAAACAGACTGGCATAAGTTTCTCTACTATAACCATCTTGAGTGAAGATAACCCCCCAGAGAGTCCAAGTGAGTCTATTTGACATCTGCTCTAGGTACAGTGGGATCTTCCCTCCACCATCACCTAGGAAAGAATCCTAAATATTATGGTCACTAAGGTTACCAATGGAAACAAATATACCTGGGGGAATATTCTACGATCCGATACGCACGCAAGGGCAGAGTAACAAACTCAATCCCCTTGAAGGCTCCTTGACATAATCCAAGGTTTACCAACAAGTGACCCCAGGCTCCTCGATAATGGTTAATCCGAGGTTTACCATTTGTAATACGTGAATATCTTCTATCGTTCCTAATGAGGAAGGATTGATTCCCACACTGGTTCAGATATGATCTCATGCTTGTCCTTTAAGAGGAGCTTTTCAAGAGCATAGATGTAACAATTATATTTTCTTCCTACCACAAGATCGACTGCTTGTTTGTTTAAACTATCTTGGAGAGTTAATTACTCCCTACTCCAAGATACTAGCCTAAGCTATGTTGGTGAAAAGAGTCCTAGAAAAGAAAATGATTGCTAGATTGATTTTAATTAAGCGTTAATTTTATTGTTTGTTCGTTAAGTCAATGAGTGCGGAGATGAAACTTTGTGGTATGAAGACTCGACTCTGAAACACTAAAAATGCACCTAAGATGATAACGATTCTTTTTTCTTTTCAATGAATATCTGGCTAAGGAAGAGTCGAAAATGCAATGCTTGGCAAACCAAATCTTTCTCTTAACCAACAATTGAAAGGAAACCTTTTGTATTTTCCAAAGAACTTTTTAAAATGAGGCTACTAATGAAACTTCAAAAAAGAAAATCCCTTTGCTTTTCAACAATCAACAACTACAAGAATAAGCAATTCTCTTAAGAGAGCTTTTAAGATTTCTAGAAAAACTCTAAAAACTATTGAAAATGAATTTTCAACAAGCTTGTATAATTTCTATGAAAAACTGAAAGCTATGATTGAATTTTGAGATCTAAACGAAAAAATGGATTGAAAAGACACTTGAAATGTTTTTGAGAACGTTTAACTTAGTGTTTCAGCTTCACTAAGGATCAATTTGTTCAGCCCAACAAACTAATCAAAAACATCCAATTATATTTTAATAGAAGAAAAAATGAAATTCAAAACTTTTTATCAAGTTCAACCAAAGTTTTCCCAAAGAGACAAATGGGATCTAAGTCTCTTGACAGATAGATTCTATGAGCTAGTGAAACTCAACAAGAAAACCAGAGAGACCAGGGTGATCTAAGGCTCTAAGGCTTCGGATCTCTGAGCTACTACAAAGACCAAGCAAAAACCAATCCAATCAATCAAAACTTCTTTGAAAATCACTCCAAACACAAATGCCAATGAAAACTAACTCAAAAGGAACTTTTTTCAAGACAAATGTAGGTTTGGGCATACACTAACAACTATGGATAAGAACTAAATGTAACTTGGTAGATGGATTTTAGGTTTTTCAAATTTTTGATAGTGGCTCGCAAGCATCCAGTAAAACAAGGTATGGTGCCGCTCTGTGTTACACTGTAACAGTGCGGGTAGGTATGCACTGTAACAAACTCAAAGGATGCAGTCCTCTTCCAAAATTTCAAAAAATAAAAAATCAACCAGGATCTAACCAGTACCCAAACATACACCGATCAAGGAAAAATCAGAAACAAAAAATCAAGTTTCTCAAGTCAAAGCAAAGACAACACAAAATCCAAATTAAACCATTCCCCAGTGGAGTCGCCAATTTGTGGCCAGATAAATCGTTCTTATAGACAAGACCGATCTCCCTAGTATCTAATGATATCTAGCAACAAAGAGAACAAACAAACCTATTTCTCTCTAAACATGTTTCAATTCAATAATGAATACTATGAAGTGTAAAAGACCCTACCTCGGTCGAACGCTTGTTTGAGGCAGTTTTATCCCAATAGCTTCAAGCAGTTCCCATTCGATAACCTACATACACAAACAAGCACACATCAAAGCATACCTGCATATAACAAAACATGTTCATTATGAAGATCAAGGAGCTCATAAAACAAACCATTAGAGATAGTTCATTGAGAAAAATAAACTTGATTGTATTAACTTAATGAATAAAAAAACTTTACAACCTTTGCCTTGATGTTGCACAAGTCCTTTCCAGGGTCCAGCAGGGGTCTCCTCTACTTTGACAAGCCTCACTCACTTCCCAAATGACATGAAAGGTATGTGATCTCTCCTCTCACAAGCTCAAAAAGGAAGCCTAGTTTTCAACAACATTTACCCTCAAGAATCTTCATCTTTCAACCTCCTCTACAACCAGCCCAATGCATAAATTTATAGTGCAAATGGAGGAAGTTGCAAGTCCACCATTGAAGGGATAAGTTCCTCCTTCAATGGGATAGGCACCTCATATCATGGAGTTAGCTCCCTTAGTTATGGAATTGATGAACGAAGGTGGAGTGGACTTGCCAGCATAATATTCCTTCTAGAAGTGTCTAGAAGTGACCCAAGGTAAGTTTTTAAGAATGAACTCACGCCTTTTTCACTTTTACAGGGGTTCACACCCATCACTAAATATACAGAGCGGTCAAGTTTGCAGGAAACATGACCATTAGGTGCGGCACCATAGTCAATACTAGGAGAAAGTGCGAAACCAGGGTTTGAGACATTTTTAAGGTCTTTCTCCCATTTTCAAGGCTTGACATGAAGAGTTGAGGTTTAAGACTTGCAAAAGAGGGATGTATGATTATTGATGGACTCACACAAACTGTAGAAAGTCATGGT
>APFE030165141.1:138098-305115 GCA_000404065.3 Pinus taeda | reverse complement strand
CAATGGATAGAACTGCTTTTTGATTGCAGCAACAAATTCACTCCAGACAGAGATGGTCTTACCATGCTTCTTCATATCAGCTTGGGTTCTGCCTTCCCACCAAACCAAGGTAGTGACTCCCAGGCATAGGCTTGCCAGCTGAATCTTACTCTTGTCCGAGTCTATGTTCTATGCTCTGCAATACAAGTCAATTTGTCTAATCCAATTGTCCAACTTTTCAGCATTTATCTCTCCATCATATATAGTAAATCAAATTTAACATCTAGTTTAATCAAAGATGCTTTCTTACTATGCATAGGGCTATTAGGAGGTGTAGGAAAGCTTTCTTCTTTCCCTTTCCCTTTCAAGTGGTCATGGGAATGAGATTCATCTTCTTCTTTATCTTGTTTAGAGCATGATGAATCTTCATCCTTATGCTTTCTAAAGTCCCTATACATTTCTTCTACCATAGCTTTATAGCTAGGAATCTTATGAATTGAGGGTCTGTCTTTAGAACTTCCTCCTCTTATCTCTCGAGAATAGACTTCTCCCAATTTGAGGATTAGTTTCCACCAATCTCCTTCTCCTAATTTTGATCTTTGATCTAGTGAGCTTCGCAGACAGCTAAACCAACACAAGCTTGTCTAACCTTACAGCCTAGAGCTCTGATACCACTTGATCTGATAATCACCCTATGAGTGACATCAGCTGAAGTTTTATTAAATAAAAGGTATTAGAGACTCATGTGTTGGTGTGTGTGTTCTGTGTTATTAAGAAACGGATCGATCAAATTTCTAATACGCATACATTTAAATGTAAGACAACAGAGAAATACAATAATCAATCACAAAGACACAAGCTATTTTAATAAGGATTTCACCCTATTCTCCAGGGCTACATCTATGGTCCAGCTTTCAGTGGTGGCCTTGTTTTATTGGGTCTTTGAGCAGATAATTACAATGTAGTGACTCAAGGTGAGTTCTCCTAAAGTAGGTTGCTTGGCAGGGTGGGTTCTTGGATTTACCAAGCCACTAGAGTACAAAGACTCTTCTTTTTCCTACCAGCTCTATGACCTTCTGTTCTATAGTGGAAGGAGCCAAATGTGATGCTTGATCTGGACAGATTCCTCTATGGGATGGCTTGAATCTCTCAAGCTCTGGTGCTCGATGCTGCCACTGGTCAGCTCAACCCTCTGTCGATCTCTGCTTTCGCTTAACTACCTCTTCTCTGGGTTCTGTCTCTCAGTGTTCAACTGTTCCACACTATGTATTCTATTTCACTGTTCATGGTTCTTAGCCATTCGAACTCATGCCTACTCGATTCCTCTTCCACCTCTGTCGATTCATCTCCTGCAGCTGCACTTGGAGTTCCTTGTTCGGCATTAGCATGAATGATCAGGGAGTGGTCACGTGTCCTCATCGGAATAGCGCCAGCCTCCTCGTCGGTTCGTTTCTTCAGTTACGTCATGGATGCATTCTTCCTCCATCATGGTAGTCAAACAGATTCCAAATCCCTTTAGAACACAGCTTAATTCCCTGTCGATTCCACTTCCTCCATCGAGTGCAATCTCAGCCGTTTGATCTAGGCTCCTCCAGTTCCAACGTCATATGCACATCCTGCGCGGTTGACTTGCTCGACCGATATCACGCGATCAACGACAGTTTTCTCTCACCTCCGCCACCACGTGTCGATCGTTGAGTGGGATCACTCTGCTTTCCTCCAAAATTGGTTACCGTTTGAGGGCGCCCTGATCAATACAACTGGTTTCCAGAGTGTGGGTCCCGCCTTTGTCCTTGTAGCACTTTTCGTTTCTCCGCCCACGGTTCTCTGGCTCCCAATGTGACCAAGTGCTTAAGGCTCCTCCATTTCAGCCCTGTTCGCCCAACGATGTGTGATTAGTGCTAGGCACTAATCGTGTATCCAAAATCACCTCCTTTTCCCGATCCAGGGCTCCCAAGGGCTACTTTAACCTTCTGAGTAGTCTCCAGCTCGCTACCATTGCCACTGGTTCAGGGTGTTTTTGACGCTGCTTTGGATTCTTTAAAGATTTCTTTCATCCCGATACAGTCATGGTTTTTTTGACAGTATTTTATGGATCCAATTCGGATCAATAGGACTTAATTAATGCAGAACCAAGGGTATTAGAGGATGCCCCCTCTTGAATATTAATATAGTTGCACAAGGACAAAAAAATATTGGGGTTGATCGAGGAGCCATGGACCAACCCACAATTATCAGACTAGCCTCCCCAAGGTTCTCATACGACCATGAGTAACAGAAGTAGTATTACAAGGAAACAACAAAATTTTTCGTCAATCTGATTGGGGGTGCAGGGTCATGGAAGGAGCAGCCAAAATATCATAAAGCTAATATCTTGGATCTATCACAGTCCACAATAGTCTGACCCATCGAAGACTGGTTTATTTTGTTTATGTAGATTGTGAATGATGACCAAATGTTGGGGAAGTTGTGGAAGAGTCTGAAAGTTGCCATCCAAGAAGAGGAGGTTGAGGGAGGAGTCATTTCCACTAACTTCCCGAAAGATACTCTAGGAGGGTATGAAGGAACAAGAAGAGAATAGGAAGATAGTTTAGGACTAATGCTCAGATGGAGGGGTTCCAAATTAAGGACACTATGTTGGATCTATGCTCAAATTTCAACATTCTACCAAGGAGAACATATGAAGCAGTGGAAAAGCCTCAATTGACATTTTCACTAATCCAGTTACGGATGGCGAAATAGTATTATATCCTTCCAATTTGGCGACTAGAGGATGTAGAAGTGGATGTAGTGGGGGTGAAGACCCATGCATATTTCAACGTAATATACATCATGGAAGACAAGGAACCCTACCCAACGCTGCTTAGGATAGACTAAGAATTTGAGAACTATGCTATAATCGACTTAAAAAAGGAACTAATGAATTTTGAGGTAGAAGGGGTTAGGTTGATCTAGCCTCTAGATCCATATCAGGGACCAAGATCCACATACCTAATAGATGATAGAGAAGAGACAGGGATGTTGGATCAACTGTATAGACTAACAACAGGAATAAGGGAGGACTACATTAACCCAATGACTAAAGGGTCTATTAGCTGGTAGAGCATTCAAATTTTGGAGGTTGGCTCAGAGGTTGCTTAGGATGATTGGCAATAGAGTGGCTATGGGATCAACACTGGACATTGCAACACAATATGTTGGGCCAATTGGATTGGCACTGAGGTAAGGTATTTGCTTATTTTTAAAGGTATAGATTTAGTATTTGCATTTATCAACAAGATTGATGCAACTGTTATTAAAGAACATAAAGTACTGCTACTAAATTTCTCTTTACAAGTGACACCGACAAGATGGCGGGGAGTTCACCGCAACTACCTTTGAGAATGGGAGAAGATCCAAATATACATGGAATTAAGATTCAAACAAGCGAGAGAGCACCCTCAAGATTTCACCAAATATAGGGGGAGCTCTGGCCCTCGACAACATTTGAAAATTTGTAAGGACAGATGGAATAGGGAAGGAGTTCCAAAGGAGTTGTGTGTACATGGTTTTATACACACCCTGGGAACCTTTCCAAAAGATTGGTATGTCAAATAATAAATAAGGAGACAAACCAGAGATTGGAATAGTTTGGTTGATCAATTTTTCAGCAACTTCTCTTTCTCAGACAACGAAAGGAGGCTGACTGAGGCATTGCAAGATGTTAAGAGGATTCTTCTCACAATGGGTCAATTAATGGATGAGTGCATAGATCAGAAGAATATGAGTCTAGGTATCATAAATTAGTGGCCTGTGGGAAGGTGGACAAAGAGATCGATGAGGATTATCTGGAGGAATTGTGGCATCTTTCATTCCACGAAACTCAAGGGGAAAGGGACATCAAGGATGGACCTGCAACTTATGTGCCACACTTAATCTGACTAAATTTGTGGAAACATAACATTGAGTTTGATGAAAAACCAAAGCTAGCCTCAATTGGATATTATTGGGATGAACAGACTACAAAAGAGATTTTCAACCACCTAAGAGAGTATGAATATTTTTTCCCTTCGCCAGTTGTGGAATTGAAAGGGATCAAGGGAGATCTAGTGGAGATGAAAATCATGCTAAAACCATGTGCAAAGCTAGTAAAGCATCGACATTATAGATAAAACAAGAGGGTTAAGGAGAAAGTGAAGAAAGAGATAGACAAGATGCTAGTAGCAGGGCTTATATTTCTAATGGATGAGGTAGAATGTGTGAGTCTAATTGTGATACAAAATAGGAAAGATGCTACACAGATACGGTTCTATGTGGACTATCGCATCTTGATCAATGCTTGTGTGCATGACCCATTTCCTACACCATTTAGTGATGAAGTTCTAGAAAATGTAGAGGGGAATGAAGCCTACTCTTTTACAGATGGATTCTATGGCTATCACCAAGTTAGAATCATTGAGGAGGATAAGAAGAAAACTACATTTACTATAGAATGAGGATCCTATGCCTATCATGTTATGCCATTCGATCTCAAGAATGCACCCACAGTGTTCTCAATAATTGTAATTTCCACCTTTAGAGATTATATCCACAGGTTCCTAAAAGTCTATATGGATGACTAGACGGTCTATAGTCTGCTGAAGAAACACTCTAGTCTACTTAGGATCATGTTTGATAAATGTAGACAAATACAGATATCATTTAACTTGAAGAGATGCATATTTGCAATCCCTTTTGGCACACTTTTGGGCCACATAGTGTGTAGAGGAGTAGGCATAGATCCTTCTATGGTTTCAACGATAGTGAATATAGACCCATGCACAAGTGTAAAACAACTCAGATCCACCTTGGGACATACTAGGTACAAAAGGAGATTTATCCGCAACTATGCCTCGATTATTTCACTGATGGAGAAACTATTGTAGAAGGTTGAATGCTTCATGTCGTCGGAAGAGTGTCAGGATGCACTCAACATACTGAAAGAAAAAATAGTCAGTGCACCAATTCGGGTCTACCCCTACTGGCACAAATAGTTACATGTCCACATTGATGCATAAGGCATTTATCTGGGGATTGTTTTGGCTCAGCTAGGGGAAGGGAGCCTTGACCACCCAAGTTATTTTGCCAGTAGAAAATTGTCTAAAATAGAGAAGAAATATACCACGACTGAGTGAGAGGCACTGGCGATGGTATATTCACTTCAAAAATCCAGACACTATTTTTTGGGAGGCTCGTTTACTTTTTATACTAACTATTCCGCTTTGAAATATTTATTGAAGAAGCCTATGCTTGAAGGAATAACTTGCAGGTGGTTGTTGTAATTCTAAGAATTCACTTTTGAGGTAATTGTTAAGCCTAATTGATTGAATGTAGGATCTAATCACCTTTCATGGTTGGAATTAAGAGAAGGTGGAGGATCCCTATATGATCAGCTACCAGTCACAAATCTATTCCAGATTGAAGCAGTACCATATTACCTAGAATACATTGCAGCCTTTTTAGCTACAGGAAAATGTTCAAACGAGTACACATCCACACAAACGAGACATATGGTCTTATGATCTGCTGATTATTAATTGATTGTAGGGAAACTATATAAATTGGGCCTTGATCACATGTTTCACTGATGTTTCCTTCACCATGAGAGACATGATGTACTATAGGAATGTCTTTTAGGAGTTGCAGGTGGCCATGTTGGAGGAAAGGCTACCACAAGGAAAGTATTGCAGGTAGGATTATGGTGGCTGATGGTTTTCAAAGATGCGAAATAATATGCTAGAGGTTGTGATGTTTTCCAAAGGGTTTGAATCCCATCACACTGAGATGAACTACGATTACAATCAGTTACATTCACTACAAATATTTGAGAAGTGGGTGGTCAACTTTATATGGTCTATAAATAATCTGGCGCATCACTCTCATGCCAGGTATATAATCACTGCACAAAGTACCTCACAAAATGTGTAGAAGCAGCAATAGTAAAGGACTATACTAAAGATACTACCACCATGTTCATATTTGAGAATATCATATCCAAATTTTGGGTGCCTCGAGAGTCTCACTAGTGATCAGGGGACCCACTTCATAAATGAAATAGTTGCCTCCTTACTTCAAAAATTCATGACACAACACCATAGAAGCATCCCATACCACCCTCAAGCTAATGGTACCATAGAGGCCTTCAATGAGACATTGAATAAGGGTTTTACCAAGATATGCTCAGCCAATTGAGATGATTGGGGTGAGAGAGTGCCAACGACTCTATGGGCATATCACACAATTGTTAAGTGGTTACACAAGCATACACCTTTCCAACCTGTGTATGGAGGGGAAGTTGCAATGCCAAATTAATTTGCTATTACCAACCTTTTCATAGCTCAGGACACTCATATGACAGAGGAGGAATCAATTTAGAAGAGTCTATATGAACTCTCAGAACTCAATGAGGCAAGGTTTATGGAAATTTTCCATAAAATGGTTGAGAAGCAATGGAAGAATGCATGGCATGACTAAAATAGTAAGAGGAATATCATTTACAGTCTTCGTGCATGTTATGCTATATGGCAATAAGTTCTTGAAGTTTTCCAAAAATCTAAAAATGCATTGGTTAGGATTTTTTTTGTAGCAGAAGTAAGGGAGTCGGGAGTTGTTAATCTCATGCAACTGGATGAGGTATTGCTACAAGGTTTGGTGAACGATACACACTTGAAACCCTTCCACAAATCACACAATGATACACATAATTGATTATATCTCTGAAAGGAGACCATAGGTAGGAGTAGGTAAGAGTAGGTAGGAGTTATTTAGTTGCATCAGCGCTAGTTGTGTCATTCATATTTTTTTCTTTGGTAAGTTGGTGCTTTACATTTCCAAATAAAAGATTTGTCAAGCCATTCCTAGTTACGGATGTTCTTCCACCACACTGTAACTGATTGTGGTCAGGGGGAGTCACACGTGTTAAGATTCATTTATGTAATAATTAGATAATAATTCTTGTGTCAGCCTAGATTCATGTTAAATATTTCCCATTATAGCAATAATTAATTCCTAAGGGTCTTCCATGACGATAACATAATTAGCCATCAACTCCACCTTTGCTTTTTCAGAATTGTGTCATCCAAGTCAGGTTCAGCTCAACCAATGACAAGATTAACAAAATTGAGTATGCATAGGGAAAGTTGTTGTAGTAATTAGTTAGGAAGTCTCATAAAAAATGACATGTTGATCTAGTCTACTTAATTTGCATGGAAATTCTAAATTCCTCAAAATTTGAATCCACAGTGGTATAGTCGCTTTGTTTTAAGTCTTGTTCTAAGTTTTTTAGTTCTAAAATCATATACCAGCCCCATTTGATTCATGTTTATCAGTGCTACTTCGATATTATGAAGACAATTGTATTTGTTCCAGAGCTCAGGTTGGATGGAATAATTGGGGTGAGTGAGCCTCTTTACGACAAGTATGACAAGCTTGTGCTAGTTGACAATGATCTCTCAGAATCCTTCTATTTTTGAGCCATGAAACATGATGTCTACATAGAATTAGTCATGTAGGAACATAGGAGTGTAACAATAAAATTCAAAACTGACTTTAGAGGAATCCAGTGGTCCACCTTACTGAATTTGACAAGTTTTCCTATGTTTGGGATGACTCTCACAACAATGCAATGCACAAAGTTACTAGTTAATATAATGCATGGACGATCACTCTGGCTTGATAAAGAATACCCAATTCATGTAATATACATTCAAAGGCCCATGGGTTTATCAGCGGGAGGAGACGTAGTTTCAACTACATCAAGAAAAATTCCAAGAGAGTGAAGAAAATAAGGGATGATGACTACTACACCAAGTATGATACTAAGAGAGGAGGAAAGGGAGCATGTATAGATTTGATCAACACCCCAAAAATCAATAAGGTTTTCTTGATACGTTATTGTGGGGAAGATGATGCATCACTTTTCCAATAATGAGTACATGCTAGATACAATTTCAGTCCCAGAGCATTGTGTAGAAGGCATCCAGCTAAACTGGTGTGCTTTCCTCCTCCAGGAAATGTTCGAAGCTTGTGAAGATGTCTACAATAATTCCACCCATTTTATTTATGGCTATCTTGTTTTTGCTGTGGAAATGTGGAAATAATGCCGAACAGAGGGTCGGGAGCTAGCTCCCATCACAGAGGACCAGCCTTTGCCCATCAGGTATGTGCCTTGGAGAAATTTAGGGGACCCAAACAATGAGGAGATAAATGTGGCTTCTTTCAGGAGCTAGTACATAAAAATGTTGGAAGTAATCAAGGTTGTGGAATGGGTTCCCATTTCCCTACTTGATGAATATTTGTGAGAGATTTGGTTTGGTGTTAGTCATGGGAGCACATGGGTAAGACCGCATTGTGTTCACCCCCATATTTTTCAGATGTGACCCCAAAATTTTATGTTGACAACCGAAACTTTCCACACAGAGGTCTGTTCATGGCCATGAATTGTAGGGTATATTTGAGAAGGTAAACACACATATTTCTTTGACGAGATAGTACCTCAAAAAATACCAGGAGAAATAGTTGTGGATTCTAGAAAATGCTTGGCTAAGGAGGAGTTGCAACCAGTCATTAAACAATTGAAGAAACAAATGAGCACCTTGAAGGAAACCATCGCTAACATCGGGATCTCAACAAGTTTGGTTTCCACCTTCACTAAGTTTCAAGGTTTAACAGAAAAGGGTCTTTTGATGACTACCCTTCTAGTTGCTACAATGCCAGTAGTAGGACTTCATTCACAGTCCAAACCCACCATCCCAAAAATCGGTAAATCAAAATCTACCAAACCTCCAGTTGGGGCCAAAAAGCTGAAATCAACCCCTATCAGTCACATTGTCAACCTCACCATTGAAGAGCCCCAATCCAATACTACCTTGCCCATCATTGAATAAGTTCCGCCCTCCACTTAATTTTCATCATTTCTCTTACGCAACACGTCACCACATACTAGATCCACATCTACTACCATCTCAGACACTATATCCTCTGGGACATTGTTGAGCATGGAGAAAGACATGGAAGTTGATTCCATTATCCAGTCCATCATGACAATCTTCAACAAAGAGGTCGTCACTACTTCCATGATGTCTTTATTGCTAGAGTCAGATCCACTACTGAGCACAAGACCCATCATTACCTAGCCACTTACCAACACTATCAACCCAGTTTCACTACCATTTCATTTGTTTCCTCTAGTCACACCACTCCCTGACTCCATCCAAACCACTCCTCCATTAGTTGAACCATCACAAGAAGTTACCTCTCCCCATAGACACTTAGACAAGTCTGTCACGAGTGGGTGACCCTTGTAGATTCAGATCCTGAATCCGTCAACTATGTACCATTATGATCTTCAGGGATGGTCCTCAACCCAATTGTTTACTTTTTTTCAACAAGCCAGACAAAAATCTGCAACACTGCACAAAGATTTAACTATCGACCATGAGCAACAATAACAAAAAATTCATGCTCTCACAACCGAACATGATTAGCTTCGCCAAGATAAGCAATAGCTCCATGGGAAGCTATAGAAGATGAGCAAAAGACTCTAGGTATTGCCGGCATCAATTTTTTATGTCGTGACTAATGCACCATAAGAATTTTCAGTTTGCACACTGGCGAAATGTTGTGACCATTTCCAAGCTGCATGCCATGATTTGATCTCTAGCAAACAAGAACTCAAGAAAACCCTCGTTGACACAATAAGTGCATTACTGGACCTTGCCACGACATATGAAAATGAGATAGAATAGAAGACAATTGTCACAACCACCCTCAAAGACTCCATTTTCAATGTTGCAAACAATGCTTACACTCTCCTATAACAAGTTCAAGAATGGTCAAGCTTCCTTGCGAAGAAGAAATAATCGGTCTACCCACTCTGAGACCAGGTCAATCAATTCCTCTCTGATGCTAGGAACATTAAATACAAATATAAAAGGAAGATGATTAAGGTAGATATAGATTCTTTGGAGGTTAGTACTCAACATATCAAAGATGAGTCAGCCCGAATAAAGAAGATATTGTGAGATCTTCGGGCCCTGGTTCAAACACACCTCGAGACACTACTGTATCTAAGTGAGGACATGGAAACATAGTGGAATTCCTTATTGATGACACATCCAACCCAACCGATGTCTAACACAACACCTAAATTCCTCGGGTAGGCAGTTGCATTCACAAAAATCTGGCAGACAATGCTCAATGATTACACTCAATTCCTCTAGGCAGCCATTGTGTATGTCCCTAAATTGGGACCTTCATTTAAAGAGACCAACCAAGAGGAAGCACCCGTAGAAGTAGTAGAAGCACCATAAGAGGCATCAACAGTACCTATGGTGCCAAAGAAAGATTGACTTGGGGACAAGTCAATGAGATGTGGTCGAGGCTTGTTGGTTATTTCATTTTTTGGAGGAATTAAGATTTTTTGGAGAGATGTCAAAAGGTGGGCAACAAGTGGTGGAAATGGTTGTTGCAGAGATACATAAATAAGAGCTAGGGAAAAGGGAAGGAACTTGCAGAAGACTAGAATTTGTGGAGGGACAACAGGAAGAAGCAGATATAGCTGAGCGGGAAAAGAGCAAGGACATCCAAGGAATGGAGACAAATGAGTAAGGGAGAAGGAATTGGCAGTTCGGTTTGACATACATAGAGAAGGAAGAAGAAGACAAAACTCAGAAAGGAGAACCAAAAAAGGGTTGTTGTTTTTGTTGTTATGGTTATTTTTCTTGAGTTGTGGAGCTATGAAAACTGTTATGTGTCTATTCTTCCATAAGCTTGTATTAGGCATTGTTAGGGTCTTGTATGTTGATGAAGAGGCCTTAAGCCTGATGTAATGTATTCATCTTTAATATCAATGAGGAAGACTGTTATTGGTATCATAATGTGTTAACTGTGTGTTATTCCAGTTCTTTAAATTTTTTATGTATGCACATATTTAAGTAGTATTTTTTTTATAGCTTGTATGGCCTGTTGCGATCCAACTTCCTTGTAGAATGATTTAATGTTCTCTTCTTGTTATTTTATAATATGGTTCTAGCTGATACTATATTCCCACCCTCACCTAATTAATTTTACAGCACCCTTCGGGTGAGACTCCTTACCCATTATGGGTAAGGTGAAAATGTTGGTGTTGTGCTAGACTACAATGGAGCCTTATTGGCCCCTACGCCTGAACCCAGGGTCTCGACCCTATTGCTATTTTTGGACCAACAACTAGTCAAGAAGCATGTGGGGCGATTTGTATGAAAAAGATACTTTCTAGATTGTTTGGTCAGATGATGGATCCAACTGTGATCTACTGTGATAATCATATTTTCATCAAGTTCTCTAAAAAACCTATTTTTCATCATCGATCCAAGAATATATTTATATCCAGTATCACCATTTATGGGACCATGTGCATTGGAAGATAATGTTGTTGCAATATGTTTTGACAGAGGAACAAGATGTTGATATTTTGATAAATTCCTTATAAAGATGGAAGTTCGAGTTCCACAGGTAAGACAGGGGTGGTTGATAATCCCTTTCTTTCTGAGATGGTGATCTAAATTCTCTCAGCTACCATAATTAACCAAGATCTTTTACTTATGTGATGTTAGCAGAATTGCATGTGAAAGAGTATGCAAAACTACATGTGAATACTTTAAAGAAGAGGAAACATAAAGGAAACCATCAAATCAAAGAACACACACAAGTTGATAATGGAGTTCACCCACTGTGGGTTACATCTTTGGACCTGATGTCAGGAGTGGGGAGGCCACTCCATTAATTGTTGCAAGATGATGATGAGTACATGATTCATTCTTTGTCAAATACAAGGTTGAACTTCATTGACTAGAGTGGCATGTCTCTCCTGAAACGTTCTTCTATAAGAGCTCACACTTATATAATATCTCCTTTAACATGACAAACTATTAAACTCTCACATGAAGTGGCATACAAGGATCCTCTAGCAAAGTGGCAAACAAGCATCTCAACATCAAGTCATCATCTCAACAAAAATCAAAAGAAGACATGGAATCAATGCATCTTATACCTCCATTTTTTGGGATGACCTAAAAATGAACATCTTTGCCGATGAAATAGACAACACGGTTGAATTCCTGGAGAAAAATCATGAAACTTGACTGTAAACTCAACCCCCCCTTTGACTAGGTCAAATTTGGGCTCCCTAGGAATCTCAAAAATTTTCTTCTATAGGCTAACTGAAATTTAGTTTCTAAAAAAAAGCAACTAATCACACCATTGTGTTCCTTGCAAAAAAAATTGAGAAAAATGAGTATAAATTCAACATAATTCGGACACCTTCAAAATTTTTCCTTAGGGAATCTTAAAGATTCCTCAAAGGTTCTTCATAGAGAATATTCTTTCAAATATTCCCTAACATATTCTCTAACAATATTCCTAGAATATTCTTGAGATTCATGTCTTCATTGGCCTACCTATGCCATCATCTCTCATGTATTCTCCATAGTTCCCTTTGAACCATTTGAATGACATTTTATAACAAAGTGTGAGGGTGAATAAGACAAAGTGTGTGGTTGGCACAATGGTTGGCATAGTCATATTAAGTTGTTGTTGGGGAGGTTTTGGGTTCAAAACCCATGGATTCCTATTTTTTGTTTAATATGGTTTTAAAGCCCAATTTTGGCTTTAATATAGTTTTCAAACCATATAATATATGGAAATCGTATGCCCATATTGTAAGTACTCCCAAAATGATGAGAATAAGACAAAAATGGAGGTTTCACCATGCCAAGTCACTTAGTCCTAATTTGAAGTTTCATGTGGAACCAAAAGTTTGGGCCATGTGGGAAGTTTTCATTGGTCCACATCATATACCACTTATGTCATCTACTTTCCATGTGTCAACTCGTGGTGCCGCCAAATCACCATTTTGTGGGTCCACCGAGTTTGCTAACTAGGTTTCCACATTAGCTATGTGGATCCTACTAGGCTTGCTGAATTTTCTGCCACATGTCATATGTATGGCTTGCCATGTGGGAGAAGGTTGACTTTGACCTTGACATTTTTACTATTTGGTACAAACTTCAAATTGTAATAACTTTCTCATACAGAGTCAGATTGAGGCATTGTTTACATCATTGGAAATATCTTACTGAGATCTACGACTTGGTGTTGGTTTCATAAGCTTTTGAATACTTTTATATTTTAGGTTTCCTCGAGCCATTGGATCATTCCTCCCCACTAAGGAGCTTTTGGTCCTCCAAAAGCATAAGCACTATTTGCAATATTCTGTACTCCCTTATCTACACCACAAGTGCCTTGACATGCCACACTTCCTTCTCCTTCACCTTTGTACTTCGAAGCCATAAGTGATGAAACAACACTTGTATCCAATGAAAACATGAAATACAATTTACAAATACATGTACTTTTACGAGACCTATCATGAACCAAGAAAAACCGCATACTTTACAAGAGTTTATAACACACTCTTTGGTCAAGTTTACATCAAAATCATAATAGAAACCAATTCCCCAACTATCAATAAAAAAGGCCAAAAATATCATCATGTTTCTTTCATAAGTGATGGAAAAAACTTCATCACTTTTACAATTTTTTTGCAACATATTATTTAAAAAATGTAGCCATGCTCAACTAATTAAAAGTTCTACCCATCTCTTACCTAACCAGGTTGATGGAATCTCTTCCTATAGTTGTATTTCTCATTGATCAACTACATTGACTGGTCCTTCTTCCTTCATAGGTTCTTTTTAGTCCTCCTTCAGTCACTTCTCTCAATGGAGCTCCCAACATGTAGCTCTCTGATGCCCATGCTTGTTACAATGGCTACAAAAATTCTTCTTCCTCCGGACCTATTTGACCATATTCCTACCTTGATGTGGAGAAGAGTTTACATGTATTGTCTTTTTTCTTGTTGCCATATTTCTCCAACACTCGCCAACAACATAATTATACAAGCCATAAAAACTACATGGTTTTCTATGCCACAAGTTTTGTTCATTATTACCAATTTTCTTGTAATCAAAATGAACTTTAAAATACTGAGACTTTTTATACCTTAATTTTTCCCTCTCTTTGGAATTCTCACTCCCATTTGGAAATGACCTGTAATCACGATCATTGGAATATTGTGATGTATTCTCAACATCCTTCATTGTCTTGGATTTGTCGCCTGAATATTCTCCTGTCTCTTCCTTTTTGACATAGCCCAATTCTTCATGTCATAGTAATTCCACCACTTGGATGGGATTCACAATGCCTTGCCCATTAGAACCTAGGCCCCTGCATTCATATCCCTTCCTCTTCATTAATCTTGAACCAATTCTTGTAGTGTGCTCTTAAAAAGCACCAAAATCATCATCATCATGTGAAAATGAAACTGAAGAATTACCAACATTGTTTACCTTTGAAGCAGGTGATGATGGATTTGCTAAGTCATCATCACATTTCAACCTTTCCAAGGCCTCTTTCATGGGTCATAACTGAAGCTAAAACCTTTTCTTCTCCTCTTCGACTTCTTGTTGAAGTCTCCATAATTCAATATTCTCTTCTTGAAGGATCTTGTTGATATCTTCATTTGAATTATGAGAAGTAGATGAAGAAGTATATTCACTCTAAGATGGATATGGAGTATCATCCTCTGCTCTCACTTTCTCCTATTCCTGTTTTGCCATTTTGTCCTCATAATCTGCATGCATTATACCTACCATGCTTTCCATCCTGTAGAAAGATTCATAGAGATATTTGTGATCCTCCATTTTATTTTCTTGTTTCACATTCAATCTCTAGTTATCATCCACACTCCCAATTCACATCAGCAAGAAGACCACTTTGACACCAAACTTGATCTAGATTCTCTCAGCTACTGGAATTAACTAAGGTTTTTTACTTCTGTGATGTTAACATAATTTCATGTGAAAGAATATTAAAAACCGTATGTTCATACTTTAAAGAAAGGAAACACAAAGGCAACTATCAAATCAAAGAACACACACAAGTTAATAACGAATTTCACCTAGTGTAGGTTACATCTCCTGAACCGATGTCAGGAGTAGGGAGGTTGCTTCATTAATTGTTGCAATATGATGATGAGTACATGACGCATTCTTTTTCAAATACATGAATTAACTTCCTAACTAGAGTGGCATGTCTCTCCACGATATATTCTTTTATAAGAGCTCTCACTCATATAAGATTTCCTTCAACATGACAAAGTATCAAAATATCACATGAAGTGGCATACAAGGATCCTCCAAGAAAGTATCAAACAAGGATCTCAATATTAAATCCTCATCTCAAAAAAAATCAAAAGAAGGCATGGAATCAATCCATGTTATACCTCCATTTCCGGGGATGACTTAAAAAATAACAACTCTACTGATGAAATGAACAACACGATTGAATTCCTAGCAAAAAATCTCAAAATTTTACTATAAACTTGACGCCCTTCTAACAGTCAAATTTGGGCTCCCCAAGAATCTCAAATATTATCTTCTGTGGGCCGACTGAAATTCAGTTGCTCAGGTGAAGAAACTGATCAAACCATTGTGTTCCTTGCAAAAAGAAAAAATGAGTATAAAGTCAGCATAATTATGACACCTTCAAATTTCTGCCCTGAGGGAATCTTAAAGATTCCTCATAGAGAATATTCTTTGAAATATTCCCTAACATATGCTTTGACAATATTCCTAGAATATTCTTGAGATTCGTGTCTTCATTGACCTACCCTCATCTCTCATGTATTCTCCATGGTTCCCTTTGAACCATTTGAATGACATTTTATAACAAAGTGTGAGGGTGAATAAGACAAAGTGTGTGGTTGGCATAGTCATATTAAGTTACTTGTTGTTGGGAGGTTTTAGGTTCAAAACCAATGGATTCCTAATTTTGCTTTAATACAGTTTTAAAGCCCAATTTTGGTTTTAATATAGTTTTCAAATCATATAATAAATGGAAATCGTATGCCGATATTATAACGACTCCCAAAACCATGAGAATAATCCAAAAATGGAGGTTGCTCCATGCTAAGGCCACTTGGGCCTAATTTGAGGTTCCATGTGGCACCAAAAGATTGGGCCATGTGGTAGGTTCTCATTGTTTCACATTGTATTGCACTTTTGTTACCTACTTTCCATGTGTCAACTTGTGGTGCAGCCATGTCACTTGCTTGTGGGTACACTTGGTTTATTGTCTAGCCTGCCACATTATCTCTTTGGGTCCTACTAAGCTTGTTGACTTCTCTACCATGTGTCATATGTATGGCCTACCAAATCACAATAGGTTGAATTTTACTTTGACATTTTTGTTGTTTGGTACAAACTTCAAACTGCAACAGCTTTCTTATACGACCTCAGATTGAGGTGTCATTTGGATCATTGGAAATACGTTGTTGAGATTTACAACTTGGTGCTAGTTTAACAAAAAATTGAACTCTTTTATTTTGGAGGTTTGCTGTAGCCACTTGGATCAGAGGGAGTGTTGAAAATGCAACAAGAAATTCTCTATTTGATTTTGCCTTGATTAAATTGAGAAAATTCAAATTTCCTCTTCCCACATCTGCCCAAGAAACCATCCAACCGGGGTAAACATGTGACGAGATGCCACTATGATATGATTTGACCTCCTAAGTCATGTTAAGGAATTAGAACTGATAGAAGCACACCATACAAACATTAATAATCAGCTGCAAGACCCTCAAGAGCAAATCCAATACTTTAGACAACTTTCCTTGGGGTTTCACTAAGATTTTGGACAATTTAAGTCTCAGTTTCTCCCATGCTATAGGCATGAGTGCGACCAGCAAACCAAAGTTGCTCTCATAGGCTTTCCTACCAGCGACCAAAGACCAAAACTATCAATGCTATGCTAGCGACTCCGAGATTTGAGCCACTTTTTCAGACCCAAAGCCCAGGTCACTGTCCACAATTGAACCATCTCTTCAGATCAACAAAATAACATGGAAATGATAGTACTAAATCAAATACTTGTTCAAGACCTTGATTGGACCCTTGCTAGCCATGACAGAATTTTGTCAAACATACTGAAAATATTTAATCTACATGTGTAATTAACAAATCTGAGCATGGGGTTCTCATACTTAGCTGAGAATCACTAAGAACCTCTGATGCCTAGACGCATCAACTACCATTCCATCCATTAGGTCATAGATACATTGATCATTTTATTACATGTAAAACATGAGGAAATCCATACATGGTTGTTGTCATAAAACAAATAATTAACTAGCATATTAGGGACATAAATACTCATGAAAGTAAAACCATATAGACCACATACAATCCATCAAAATTCTCACAGAAATACAAGGAGAAATAATCTTTCATTAATGATGCAAAATCCAAACCCGAGATGGGAATTCCACATTCCACCCGACCATAGAATGACTAAGCCAAATATATATTCATCCATTCACCCTCATGCCATATTCTAAGCATGAATGTGGGATCTCATAGAGCACACTAATCAAAACTCATCAAGGGATTCTAGAGGTCATCCACCTCAATCCATCAAACAATTATTCCACCTCATGGTTAGACATCACAAAGCCATCATCATATCGGTCTCTATCCTAGCCATCTAGGGCTCTAGAGCATTTGTCCCAGACATGGGACTAGTACCTTAACCCACAACCTTTACCGAGCTCTAGAAAATTTTTCCAACCAAGGCTATAGGACTACTAACTCAATGTACCAAGGGCTCCAGAGCATTTTTCCAACCCAGGCTATGGTACTAGTAACTCAATCCAAGTTGTTCCAAGGCTCCAAAGCATTTGTCCAACCAAGACTACAAGACTAATAACTCAACCCAAAATAAGGAAACATGAGAACCAACAAAAAAAAACAATGAAAGTAAACCTGCAATCACCATGGCTATATAGGAAATGAAAAGGCTAGGAAATCCATGTTAATCCTGGCCATCCTCTATGCCAATGATAGATCACAACCAAGAATCCACATGCATATGACATGCATGCCAAAACTAGTGAATAAAACATACTTGCAACTTAGTACTTGCAAGAAAATCTGATGTAGTTGTTGCTCCTGACGCCCTCTTGCACTTTTTTGCTCTTCCTTTTCCTTCTTGCTCCAAAAATCCAAGTATGCCACACCCTCCAAGAGTGCTCCAAGAAAACTCTAAGTCTCCAAGAGTGTGAGAGAGAGAGAGAGAATATAAGAGATATCCAACACTGAACTAACAAAAGATTACCAATTGATCCTTAGAAGCCTTTTTATGAATGAGGCCTCTATTTTCTTTATTTTCCTTAAATTTCCTCCTCACATGAAACTCATGAACTTTCACCTCCCTTTTCTCCTAATTTCGATTATTTTCATAAATAAATGTGCCAAAAATGTCATTTTTCCTTTCCAAAGCCTTCGTCATTTCCTTTGTCAATTTCCTTAGCCATAAGTAATCATAAGTGATCCCCATCACTAGGATTCTACCCAACATTCAACTTGGAATAAGTATCCCATCACTTGTGGTTATTATTTTTCCTTTATTTAATTTTATTACATGGAATTTTCACCAAGACTATTATAGAATCCTCCCCCTTGGGGGAACACCATCCTTGGTTTTCAACAACACCTATAATCACAGAACTATTGTAAGAAAAATATACTGTTGATGGAGCTTTATAACTTAGCTTGATGTGGTATTTACAATAATCAACCTATTGAGAAGAAACCAACATAACAACATAATAACATGACATCATAACAACATACCGCATAGTGGAGCTTCATAACACAACTCATTACGATATTTACAATGATCATCCTATTGAGTTCCAATCCACATGACATCATAACATCATGATAACATAACCACATGATAACATAGTAACATGAAAACATAATCATAATAACATGACACCCATACCGCATAGTGGAGCTTTATAACATAGCTCATGGTGGTATTTACATCCATATACATGTGTACATATAGTAACATTACCAACAATATATACCAAAGCATATATCAAAACATATACTAAACACCATATCTAAGCATATATCAAAACATCATATAGCATATACCAAGCCATCATAAAACATATACTAGACCATGATAAAGCACATATAAAACTGGTGAGCGCTAGTATTGCAGCAAGAATGTTGCAACTCCAGGGCTTCCAACTTTACTTTTATCAACCCGGTAGTTCATAAAAAACTTGGAAGCGTCAGTGCTATATGCACAAGTACTAGTTCTCATTGTAGGTTGTCACTTGGTCAGCCGGCGCGAGATCACTAGTAGCTCAAGCCAAGTTCTATATATTTTAGAAGAATCTCTATATGTGATGAAAGGAACGAAAGATTACTCTATAAATGTTATTCTAACTGCAAAAAGGAGGAAGACTAGAATGCAAAGCAAAACCTAGTAAACCCTAATTAACAACTAATTCTACTTTTGCCAAAAACATTATGAAAATCATGAAAGAAATGCCATTACCTACTCAAAGAAATAAACAACATCTAACCATGCTATTTCTAGAAGTAAATAAGAAAAAAACATATTTTTGGATTTTTATGTGTTTTTATGTGAATTTAACATGCATCTAATTTATTATGTGTGAGTGTGGCAGCGAACATGTGGCATTAGAGGGCGGTTTTGGAGCTTGGGAGGATGTAGGATGGTGTGGATGGATCGTAGGAGGTCTTAGGTGGATTTTGGAGGCTTTTACCACACTCATCCTTGAAATGAAAGCCTACAGGAAAAACTACAGGAGGACACAGGAAAACTACAGGAGGAAAACAAAGAAACTACAGGAGGCCTATAGGAGGAGGCTGAGAGAAATTTTTGTTGTTTTGAGCATGTGAGAGTGGGTGGAAAATGTGGATGAAGGTTGGAATGAGGTGTTAGGGCACCTAAGGTCTACCATGAACCACCAGGAGAGAGAAAGATGATTGGATTTTCTTAAGGAGAGAGGAAGAATTTCTATGAAAAATGAAGGACACTAGGGCAGAATTGAGGTGAGGTTTGGGAGACCTATACGGCATGGATCAGATGGAGGGTGTGATTTCTGGTAAGCTAGCCTACTGCTAGAAGATATCTACTACATATAAATTGACAGTCAACCAAGAAAATGAAGAAACCAATGGGATGAGTGCATACTAGAAAAAACATAGTTTTACATTAAAATGGCCTAAACTATGAAGTATAGAAGGAGATGCTGGGAAATGTTGTAAGAAAGGAAAGCATGCAAAAGGACTATTGCAAATCAAGAAGTGAACATGATAAATAAGATCTATAGCAAAGAAAAACTGGACTATCAACCTACTAGAGAGTTGCAAACACTAAAAGTCCTAGGAATGAGGAAAATCTGTGTTTTTGGGGCACCAAGAGAGTCTTTGCTTCAAATCATGGTCCCAGAGGGAGGAAGAGAGGCCAAGGCACTATTTCTATCCTTTTGAATCTTCTCTTATCACTGCTTAACTTGCTATAGAAAGCACAAATGGAAGCAAACTACTAAATCATCAAAAGAAACCTATTCTTAACCAGAAGGGAAATATATCTAACAACAAACTAATCTACAACTAAAGTAAAGCATACAAATACAATTGAAGAGAAGCTTGTTTGCTTGGATTGGGCCATAACCTAAGAGCTTCATCCCTCTGTGGTAACTCAATGCTAGCTCAAAAAGGATTCCATCTTTATTATTAAAAAATAGCAAGATTACATAAAACTGTCACACAAATATAAGCTCGAAATTTGAGCAGAGTTTACATAAGCAAAAAAAAGTTGACCCTAGTGAGGCCCTAGGCCTCTCTACTTATACATATGAAGCTACCAACGACTTCCTTAAAATCAGGGAGGCTTGGCTCCCAAAACTCGAGATAACTAACAATCATCTTCCACTTACTCGACTGCCTTCTAGTGTATGATTCGACTGCTCGTACTCCGAGCTGTATGAAGGGGAATTCAAAGTGAGGAGCAATAAATGAGGGGGATTCCCTCCTATAAGTTCTCTCCTCTATCTACTTCAAGTTATTGCTACAATTTGACCACTAGATCCTTGATTTTGACCTTGAAATCAATCAATAATATGCATTAAATACATGTTAGACCACATGGCATAATAACTAACTCAACTCACCCTATAAGCTTAAATATAATCAGAAAATCATACAATAAGCTAAGAGAATGATTGATTTTACTAGGTTCAAAGGTAAAATGAGCCCATATAATTACCCATTTATGAGGCTCATCATCACACCCTACTGAAGGTGTTGCTCATCCTCTGAGCAACCTAGTCAATCTCTTGGTCTTTCATGGCCTTGGTGGCCTCCCTAGCATTCCAGGCTTTTGATGTGGTCTCTTCATATTCTTCATAAAATCCTACCTTTTTGTCTATGTCCTTCGACTGCTCCTTCTCTTCTTCTTCTATTCTACCTTCTAGCATGCCTAATATGAGTGGAGGACTCAGTTTGAGGCCAATCTAGTTGACCTTCAACCTTTGCATGGAGTGCTTGTACATTGGCACTCTTTTCAATGCCTCTCTCAACCTCATGGGGAAATGGTATTCTCTGATCTGAAAGCTTTGGGGTAAGCTTTTCCATCTTCTGGTGCATGCATGCACACAGTCATCCCCAAGTAGCCTAAGCATATCTTCAAAGTGTACAATGGTGTGTTCCTAATTGGCTAGATATTTAGGGGCGATCTAAGGGTCATTTTCAAGCAGGTTGTGTGTGTTGATGAGTGCCATAGGATCTAATGGCTCATCTCTTATCATCAATGGTTCATTCTTCTCTTTTATTAACAATATTTTCATTTCTATTTCCCTCAATTCTTCATGGTTCATCCATGATGCCATGGCCATTAATTGCAGATCCCCTAGCTCGGAATTGGGGTCCCACACATTTAGGTCTGTGAGGGCCATGTTGTGTAGATAGAATTCTACCATCTTTGCTTCACCGTTAGAGGTGCTTGGGTCACACAAATCCATGAACTGCCTATATTCTTGGAAAGGCATTGTGCCTCTTTGTGCCAAAGTTTTTATTTGGAATTGAAGCCATTGATCTTTTAGATAGAGGCCATAAGATTTGGCTAGTGTTCTGCATTGTAATGCTTCAGGATAAGCTGGCCATGTATGCCAAATGAGACTCTTTCTGCTGCAGCTGCCTCCTTAGTAATTCATTTTTATTTTCAAGTTGGCTTCTTGTAATGGATTCTCTGTCTTTGAGAGCACTCAATTCCTTGCAAATTTCCCTGAGTTTGTCTTCCATGTGGCCAATATCCTCAACTCCTTTGGACTTGGCTATCTAAATCCACCTATGTGTTCTTACTCTCTCCTTTTCCAATTCGAAAAATAGTGGAATTGAAAATTTCTGTGGGATTATCTTGCCTCCCTTGAGTACTCTATAATAGGAATCAAGATTAGGCTGGGGGTCAAGTTCTTGTAGCTCTTATGCTTCCTATTTCACCTCTAGTTGTCCTCCTATCTTTTCCTCAAGTTTTTGGGTCTCTTGTAGTTTGGACAGTGTCTCCTGTAGGACTATTTTAGGGTCCTGTAGAATTTCCTTCCCCTTCCATGTAGAGGATCTTGTACTCCTCCTTTCATAGGTTATGGGTGTCTTGGAAGGAGATTCTTTCACCTGGGTAGATGGTTAATCTTCAATGTTAATGGGAGTTTTTGATGAGGGCTGAGGTTTGCCTGTTTTAATTCTGGTACTCTACCTTGCCCTGAAATACATGGAGGTTTTTCTTTTCCTCTTTTGCTTCTACTTGACTGGTGTACCTAAGGTAGTGAGGGCAGCTGCTACTTCTCTTTCCAATGTTTCAGGGGACTCTTCTCTTTGCTCTACCCTGTCTGCTTCCTTTTCTCCCTCTTCTATCTCTTTTTCCTCCTACTTTATCTCATTTTCTACCTCTTGGTCTATCTCTTCAACTCTTCCCTCCTCTATTCATTTTCTTTCCTCCTTCCTCTCTTGCTTTGCTATGTCACCATTGTCTTCATCTTATCCTCCTTACTTTTCTCCCTCCTCATTGACAACAGGACTAACATCAAAGGTTAATGTGTTGATGTCATCTTCAACTTTCATATTTCTGAAAACTTCCCATGCTATAGGGATTGTAAGGGTATGGAGGGTCTCCTCTACTAGGATTTTGATTAGGCCATGGTGAGCTAGCTACTACAAATTTCCTTCTTGTACCTTGGTGCTAGAGTCAATGAGGAACTAAAGGAGAAAGTAAGGGATACTAAGCTTTTGATGTGTTGGGGTATCCATGCCATATCTCAATTCTTGGAGGATTCTGAAATGATATCCATAAACAATGTTGTACCTCCCCTCACAAGAAATATATTTGATTACTTGGTAGCTAACCTCATCCTAGGGATATGGTATACTAGCCCTCCTAATTCCATTTTTGTCTTCAATAGGGGTTACATTATCTTGGAAAAAAAATTTCTTAGCAGCCTGGCCAATTGGTTTCTCATCTTCACTCCAAGGCAGCCCAAGAGGAAGGATAGTGACCCTAATAATTAATTCAAGGGTTTACTTCAATGGAGAGGCCTCTAATGGTTACATCAACATCAGTTCTTATGTGAGGGACTAGAGAGAGAGCAAATTCATGGGCAATTTCATCATCAAACCCTCTAAACTTCTCCAAAAAATTCATCTAGTTTGCCCTTGTAAATATTTCCACCACTTGAGGATGTGCATGGAGTCTAGTGGAGTTAGTGGGATCTTTTCTCATAAACCCTGCTGTCATACTGCTTGTACTTCTTTTGGAAAACCAGATATGTAGGTGGAGGCAAAGAATTTCGAGTGAAATAGAAAAACAGAGGGGATTGTGTTTTTTTTAAACATAAATTTTGTATGTTTTTCTACCCTCTTAAAGACTCATTTAATCTCCAATTTGAAACCAAATCTTTCATACTTTGATATTCAACAGAGGGAATTCATGAACCATAGCTCTTTAGACTGAAATTCGTGCCAAAAATCATGTTTCCTCTGTTCAAAATGACTCACTGCCCCTCATGTAGAAGCCCATTGTCCCTCCTGTAGATTTCCCGTAGGTGCTCCTATAGAAAATGCTGAGAGAAAAAGTATTGAGGATTTTGATAAAGGATGGTGGATACGAGGCTGTGGGGCACAAGAATACTGCGGTGTGGCTAAATGAAGAAAAGGTGGTGAGAATGCATGGGGAGGAGTGCTCATTACCTTTTATGGTTGTTCTCGGTTATGAGTGCTGGGTTGGAAAGGTGTACATTGCCCAGATTAGGACCGTTGGTCCCCACCTACTTGGTCATCATGATCCCCCTCGTAATCATCACCTCATCACTACATCATGGTTAACTCTTCCTCCCGCTACCTGTACTTCGCATATTTTTCTTGAGTTGACTATGCGCATGTGTGGGTGGTATCTCAGTTAAGTGGAGTCAACTAAATGAAGGTGGCCAAGTTAACTGGCCACCTTTCCCTCTTTTGATTTCAACCATCTCGTTGCCTTCGTATGATTTCTAATTACACAAATGCAGATAGAGGAGTGACTTAGCTACTTACCTGTAATCCAAGTGTATTTGTCGTCATCGACTGTGAGGTGTTGCGGCTTTCTCGGTTGCATGCCTTCATTTTCCTTCATGCATACTGTCTCTACTTGCTGATGGGTTGTTTTGTGTTTTTGCAAGTTCTTCTTTTGTTGGAGCTAAGATGCATGTGCCTTTTCAACCTTTAGATGTGTTGTCCCTTGCTGCTAGTGCTATACTTCTATGGGATCAACTGCTACATGAATTCTTATAGGAGCTCCTGTAACTGCTTCTCCTCTTGAAACTTTAGTTATTTCCCTATGCTTGGAGCTTGAGAATGATGCCATAGGTGGAGATGAATGATGGAGGAATAGTAGGTAAGCTTCAGGTAAGTTAATGGTGCCCTTTCCTTTTTTTTTTTTTTTTTTTTTTTCAAAACTAAAAAAAAAAAATATTTTTCCTGTGTTTTTTTCTTGGACAAGAGAGAAAATAATAATGATGCTTGGAATGTGATGTAGGCTTGGAAATTATGGCAAGGAGGTGTGAAGATGGTAAAAGGGATTATGGGTTCCTCATGAAGCTTTTATTGTCCCTCAAACTGCCTCCTGTAGACACTTTTGGCTCTCTGTAATTCCTATAAGAGCCTCCTGTAGAAAACACAGTTTTGGAAGAAGAGGTACAGTGGGGTGAAAGAGATGCCAAAAATGATGGAGGAAGTTGTGGAGAAGATGAGATGGATGCTTGTATGAATGTCAGGGTCCCCTTGGCACCTTCTTCTACTCCTTGTAGTCCTCCTGCAAACCTGCAATGCACTAAAACTTCATTTTTTCTTTCTCCTTTTTTTTTGAAAACAACGAGGGCACCTCAGAGAGGTTTTCACCTTAATTTCCTACCCTGGGCACCTCCAAGGGAGGTTTTCACCCAAGGATCTTATTCTTTTCCCCTTTCTTTTTTTGACATCACTGGGCCACCTCAGAAGAGGTTTTCAACCCAATGATGGGACTCAAGTGCCTCGTGGAGGTTTTCACTTGAGTCCTTATTTTTCCTTTTTCTTCAGTGAGTGGGTGAAGTGGAAGCTAAGACATGCTCCACTAGCATCACTATTTTATTCAAATTTTCAATAAAATCTTGCTTGGAGAGGGGTTTCTTGTAGAATTGCAACTGATGTCCATTAAAAAGCATGGGGATGGCTTCATCATCAATGGTTCTCATCAAAACTGAGCCATTGTCATTACATTTCTCCACAGTGTAGGGTCCCAACCATCTTGTCCTCAGCTTACCTTTGAAATCCTTGTATCTTGAATCATAGAGTAGTTCCCAATCTCCCTCTTGGAATTTCTTCTTCCTAATATTGCTGTCATGCCATATCTTTCTCTGAAGCTGAACTACCTCTGTATGGAGAAGGGCTTGCAATCTATATTCATCCAATCCATTGAGCTGAAGTAATATCTCCTTTTGTACATGGATGAGGTCTAGGTCTAGCTGAGTTGCCATCCTTAGGGTATTGAATTCAAACTCTATTGATAGCAAGTCCTTCTTCCCATAGACTAGTTCATAGGGTTTGAACCCGGTGGTGGTCTTCCATGTTGTGTTGTAGGGCTAGGTGGCCTCAACTAATCTATCCACCCAGTCTTTTCTGTTGCTTCTCACTACCTTGGTTAGGATCTCTCCCAATGCTCTGTTAGTGACTTCCACTTGCCCATTGGCTTGTGGATGGTAAGGAGTTGAATTCCTATGCTTGATCTTATGATGTGTGAGCAGGTATTCAATCAGGTTGGAAATGAACTGACTGCCTTGGTCTGTGACCAACTCTCTCAGATACTCGACTTGTAGAATATGTTTTCCCTCAAAAAATCAGCTACCTTTTTCTTTGTCACTGCTTTGATTGCTCTTGTATCCACCCACTTTGTCAGGTAGTCGGTGCACACAATGATGTACTGCTTCTGGTTTGAAGGGGGGTTGATAGGCCACACAAAGTCCATGCCCCACTTCTCAAATGGCTCAAAGGTCACTTGAGGTTCAATGGGCATCTCATCCTTTGGAGTGGGTTTCCCCATCCTCTGACACTAATCACACTAGCTTGTGTATCTCCTCACATCCTGATGAAGAGTGGTCCAGTAGTAGCCTGCTTGCAATATCTTGAAGGCGGTTCTTTTTGCTGCAAAATGACCTCCACAAGGCTCATCATGACAGGTCAGGAGGATGTCAAAGAATTCCTCCTCCCTGACACATCTTCTCAAGATATGATCTCGGCCAAGTTTGAAGAGATTGCCTCCAATCTAGGTGAAAGGAGTGCTTTTCCTTACTATCTTGCTCTTCTCTTTTGAGGATAGGTATGGTGGGAATTGTGTTGAAACCAAGTAGTTTGCTATATCAGCAAACCATGGAGAGAGTATTGATATAGAAAATAGGTTTTAATATGGCATTTGGTCATCCACCATTCCTTCTTCACTTGCAAGAAAATTTACTCTAGACAAAAAGTTAGCAACAACATTCTCTTTACGAGGCTTATCAATAATGGTCAAATCAAACTATTGTAGTAAAAGCAACCATCTAATAATGCGAGCATTTACATCTAGTTTGTTCACTAAATATCTAATTACAGCATGATCAGTGTGTACAAAGGTTTGATAGCCTATGATATAATGTCTAAATTTGTTTAAGGAATGCATGACAGCTAGGAGTTCCTTCTCGGTCACTGTATAGTTTAACTCTACCTTTGACAAGTTTTTTCTTATAAAGTATATGGCATAAGGTAACTTTTCATCAATTTGTCCTAAGGCTGCTCCTATTGCTTTGTTCGAGGCATTTGTGTGAATGTGAAAGGGTAGGGCCCAGTTTTAGCCTCTGAGAATTGGGGCAGTCACTAGCTTGCTCTTCAAGGTATCTAGGGTTTCATGATAGTTTTTCGACCATATGAACTCAACATCTTTACCTAGGAGGCAAAACAAAGGAGAGGCTAACTTGTTGAAGTCTTTAATGAATCTCTTGTAATATCTAGCTAAGCTTAGGAAGCTTCTGACATATCTCACCTTTTGAGGAGGTGAGACCCTTTGGAAGATGGCAATTTTGTTGGGGTCCACTTGCAGCCCTTGTTGAGATATTGCATGACCTAGCACAGTCCCTTCAGTTATTAAAAATTCACATTTTTCTAGACTGAGGGACAGGTTCATCTCAATACACTTATCTAGAACTTTTCCTAGGTTAGATAAAGCTTCCTAAAAGTTAGAGCCATAAGGAGTAAAATCATCCATGTATATTTCTACTTCATTATGAGCGAGTTCAGAAAATATACTCAATACCGCTCTTTGGAAAGTGATTGGAGTGTTGCACAAACCAAAAGGAAGGACTTGATATGCAAAGGTACCCCAAGGACAAGTGAAAGTGGTCTTATCTTGGTCTTCCAGGCCGATTTGAATATGATTGTACCCACTAAACCCATCTAGGAAGGAGAAAAACTTTTTCCCTGCCAACTGTCTAACACTTGATCTATGAAAGGTAAAGAAAATGGTACTTTTTAGTGGCTTTTTTCAATTCCTAATAGTCGACATAGATTCTCCACTTACCATTTTTCTTTGGCACTGGCACCAAAGGAGAGGCCCATTCACTGTCAGAGATGGGAAAGATGAATCCTGCATCAATCAATTTCTACTGTTCTTCCTTAACAATATCTTTAAGTGTTGGGCTCATCCTCCTTTGAGGCTTCCTGACTGGCTTGCAATCTTCCTTGATGTATATATGATGAGTACATACTGAAGGGTGCACTCCCTTCATCTCCTTATAACTCTAGGTGAAGGCATCTAGATGTTTTCTCAATATGCTACATAGCTCCTTATCCTGGGAAGTAGAGATGGATGGATTGATTTTCAATGTTATTTTTGCGCCGAACTCTATATTTTTAACACGGAGAGAAGTGGGGTCGTCCATACAGAGATCAGTTGAGGGGTCGTTTTTGGTTTTACTTACTATGTCTTCTAATGGTGATACACTGGGAGGTGGATTTTGAATCAAATTTTCAATCATATCATCCTCATCTTGCGGTTTCCCCCCCATGGCGATTTATAATGTACAAAGTGGTGCAGAATAAACTTCATCCTCATCTTCCTCCTCCAACCAGAGAGGTAGAACATGTTCTAGCAAGAGTTGGTTAGAAGGATATAGGGTTAACTGCTTGGACATGTGCCCATTCTTTACGGTCATGTTCCCAACTCAGTAGCTGATGTAGGCATCGCTTGTAGCCAACCAGGGTCTTCCTAGAATGAGAGGATACCTAGTGAGCTTTGCCTTTGGTTGGAGAACTAAGAAATCAACATGTTACGTCCAAGAATCAATGAAGACCATCACATCTTCCACAATCCCCTCAGGGGTCACTATGGAGCGGTTTGCTAGCCACAGCATTGTCGTGGTCCTCCTCAAGGATCCCTGGAGGTTAAGTTTGAGAATTGTGTCCTTTGTCATCACATTAATGGTAGCTCCCAGATCAATCAAGGTATGTGGGACCATTGTGCCATTGATGTGGACATCAACTACTGGGCTTCTAGGGTCCAAATATTTTGGATAGATTATCTGCCCCAACATCAGGTCGAACAACTGTCCTATGACATTAATGGTTGGGGCATATCTCTTGTGCCTTCCTAGATGCCTAAAACACTTCTCTTTGATCAACCTATTGTTGATAGGCACTCCTTTTATGGCTTGGAGAAGTGGTATCTTGACACATAAATGTTTCAATTCTCCCAGGATCTCAGTCTCTTCTAGGGTAAGCTGGATTGTCATGGACAGTCTCTCAAGAAAGGGTGGATTTACTTTAGGTTCACTTTCCTCATTATCTTCCTCAACCTCCCTACGTGGAGGTTGGCTATCTAGGAGAACTTTCCTAGATCGAAAGTTAATTTCTTGAATCTCCATAGCATAAGTTGGGCATGATGGTTCCCCACTATACACTTGCTAAGTCTGTCTGTTGTTCGGGTTCAGATTTGGCTGGGTAGGCATTTGGGGTTGCCTTGGTGGAGAAGATGGTAACGGTTTTGGTTGCGCAGGTTGTGGAGGTAGAAGAGTGGGAAAAGAGTTGTATTGGGGCCTCCACCCCTGATGAGATGCATTCCACTGAGGTTGCGACTGAGCATAGGATTGAAATGAATGGGTGGCTAGTTGGGCATGATATTGAGATGTGAAGGACCAAGGAGGAGGTGTGAACCAGGAAGGATAAGTAGGGGGACCCCAAGAAGGTATGGAGGTGACTTGGTTGGGGTTATATTATGCCTGAGATGTCCCTTGCATCCCCTATTGGTATGGTCTAGGTCCATGCGGCCTCCTTTGGTTTATGTAATAGATCTATTCAATGACTCCTTCGGCCCCTTGGTATATAGCTTTAAGTCCGAGCAAGGAAGGGAACTTATCTGTAGAATGATCTTCTTCATAGACTGAACAAACCTCTATAGAGTTCAATGGGAATTCATTCCTAGGATGCCTCATGGTGCATATAGGGCAAAAAATGGCCAAAGCCCTCTCTGTTTCCGCTTGTTTTCTTTTGATATGTAAGGTATCCATTTGCATGGCAAGAGTCTGCCACATCTCACTCTTGAAGTCTTCCAGTATGTTTCCAATTTCACCTTTAATGGATGAATTGGAAGAAGAGGTACTGGCTATGGGTTGGCTCCCCCTACCTTTATTTCTGGATGCTCTAGAATGGTTTCTAAAAATAGTCTTTATGTCCTCATAGGATAGTTGGTAGATGTCTCCCCTGGCCAATAGATGGAGGGTGTCTAAAAGGTCTTCTCAAATTCCCCTGAGCAGGACCAAATTTAGAGACTTAGGGTCAAGTGTACACCTCGCCCTTTTCCAACTGAGTTGGAACCTCTCTCCATAGTCTTCCAGGGACTCATCACTTCCTATGGTCATTTAGAAGATTTCTTCTTTAGATATTTTGACCTACAGTAGTCTCAATACTTATCATTAAAGGTTTGTTGCATCTGAGCCCATGTTGTGATGCTATTACCAAGTAATCCCATGAACCAGCGCAATGTTGCATCCTTGAGAGTAGAAGGGAACAGTCTCAACTTTTGCTCGTCTTCTACATAGTCATAAGTTCAACAAATGATAACAAACTCAAACAAGAAGGTGTCAGGATATTTTGTAGGCAAACCATGGAACTGAGGTAGGGCTGAAGGACTTATATTCTTCATTTTGGTGTCCCCATTGGTTTCTTGAATGGGGAAGGTACCCTCTATTCTTTCTCCATTTCCCCTAGCATTTTTGTTTTTAGCCATTGGCTCCGGAGGAATGTTTTCTTATTCTTCTTTTTCCCCTATATGTTCTTCAAACATTTCTGGTTTATCACCTAAGGGTTCTTCTTGATTGCAACCACTGAAGGAGAGAGAAGGTTGGCTATGAAAAGTAGTGGGGGTGTTGGGCAAAAATTTTCCTAAGTTATCTCTATTCCTACGAGGCATGAAAGGAAATATTTTTGGTTGGTTTTTTCTTTTTCCGCACACTAAAAATACTTGTAGAAACTGAAATTGTGAATTGAACAAAACAAATTGCAACTAGCTAAAATGAACCTACTAAATGGAAAATTACAGAATTGAAATGGAAAGCAAGGAAATGCAGAATTGAAAGAAAAGAAATGATTTGTCTACTTTTGCCGAAATGAACTATTAGCAGAATGTTGCAATAGGAAATAGAAGAAAGAAGTAATCACAGAATACTCTGAAGCTTCCATGGAAACGATGCCAAAAAGTGGTGACCACCAGTATTGCAGCAAGAATGCCGCAACTCCTGGGCTTCCAACTTTACTTTTATAAACCTGGTAGTTTGTAACAAACTTGGAAGCTTCGGTGCTCTATGCACAAGTACTAGTTCTCACTACAGGTTGTCACTTGGTTTGTCGGCGTGAGATCACTAGGAGCTCATGCCAACTTCTATAGATTTCCAAAGAAGCTCTATGTGTGATGAAAGGAAAGAAATATTACTCTACAGATGCTATTCTAACTGTAGAAAGGAGAAAGACTGCAATGTAAAGCAAAACCTAGTAAACCCTAATTAACAAGATAATTCTACTTTTTCCAAAAACATTATGAAAATCATGAAAGAAATGCCATTACCTACTCAAGGATATAAACAACATCTAACCATGCTATTTTTGGAAGTAAATAAGCAAAAAACATATTTTTGGATTTTTATGTGTTTTTATGTCAATTAACATGCATCTAATTTATTATGTGTGTGTGGCAGCGAACATGTGGCATTAGAGGGACGTTTTGGAGCTTTGGAAGATGTAGGATAGAATGGATGGGTGCTAGGAGGTCTTAGGTAGCATTCTTGAGGCTTTTTCCACACTCATCCTTCAAAAGAAAGGCTACAGGAAAAACTATAGGAGGACACAGGAAAACTACAGGAGGAAAATAGGGAAACTACAGGAGGCCTACAGGAGGAGGCCGATAGAAATTTTCATTGTTTTGAGGGTGTGAGAGTGGGTGGAAAAGGTGGATGAAGGTTGAAATGAGGTGTTAGGGTGCCTAAGGTCTACCATGAATCACCAGGATAGAGAAATATGATTGGATTTTCTCAAGGAGAGAGGAAGAAGTTCTATGAAAAATGAAGGACACTAGGGCAGAATTGAGGTGAGATTTGGGAGACCTATAGGGCATGGATCAGATGGAGGGTGTGATTGCTAGTAATCTGGCCTACTGTTGGAAGAGATTTGTTGCATAGAAACTAGCAGTCAACCAAGAAAGTCAAGCAACCAATGGGATTAGTGCATACTAGGAAAAACATAGTTTTACATTAAAATGGCCTAAACTATGAAGTATAGAAGGAAATGCTGGGAAATGTTGTAAGAAAGGAAAGCATGCAAAAGGATTGTTGCAAATTAGGAAGTGAACATGATAAATAATATCTAAAGCAAAGCAAAACTGGACTATTAACATACTAGAGAGCTGCAAACACTAGAAGTCCTAGGAATGAGGAAAATCTGTGTTTTTGGGGCACCAAGAGAGTCTTTTCCTCAAATCATGGTCCCAAAGGGGGGAAGAGAGGCCAAGGAATTGTTTCTAGTCTTTTGAATCTTCTCCGATCACTACTTAACTTTCTACAAAAAGCACAAATGGAAGAAAACTACTAAATCATCAAAAGCAACCTATTCTTAACCGTAAGAGAAATATATCTAACAACAAACTAATCTACAACTGAAGTAAAGAATAAAAATACAATTAAAGAGAAGCTTGGCTACTTGGATTGGTCCCTAACCCAAGAGCTTCATCCCTCTGTGGTAACTCAGTGCTAGCTCAAAAAGGATTCCATCTTTATTATAAAAAAATAGCAAATTACATAAAACTGTCACACAAAAATAAGCTCGAAATTTGAGCAGAGTTTACATAAGAAAAAAAAATTGACCCTAGTGAGGCCCTAGGCCTCTCTACTTATACATATGAAGCTACCAATAGCTTCCTTAAAATCAGGGAGGCTTGGCTTCCAAAACTCGAGATAACTAACAATCATCTTCCACTTGCTCGGCTGCCTTCTAGTGCATGATTTGGCTGCTTGTACTCCAAGTTGAATGGAGGGGAATTCGAAGTGAGGAGCAATAAAATAGGGGTATTCCATCCTATAAGTCCTCTCCTCTGTCTACTTTGAGTTATTGCTATAGTTTGACCACTAGATCCTTGACTTTGACGTCGAAATCCATCAATAATCTACATTAAATACATGTTAGACCACATGGCATAATAACTAACTCAACTCACCCTATAAGCATAAATATAATAAAAAAATCATATGATAAGATAAGAGAATGGTTGATTTGACTAGGTTAGGAGGTAAAATGAGCCCATATAATTACCCATTTATGAGGCTCATAAAAAACTACCATAAAGCACGTACCAAACCACCATATCAAAGTTGCTTTGCTTCAGTCGGAAAACAAGGAAGGATACATAGCCTGCATATGATCCGCCATCTCCCATGTAGCTTTGTCAGGCCCAAAGTGATTCCATTGCACCTTAACTTGCTCAATTACCTAGTTCTGGAGCATGATCACCTTTTTTTGCAATATACACAGGCTCTGGTTGGAATTCTCCATCTGGTTCCACCTCAATACAAACTAGTCAATCACATGATCAACATGCCTAACATACTTCTTAAGCAAAGATACATGGAAAACATCATGGACATTCATTTTCGGAGGCAGTGCAAGTTGATAGGCTACTGGCCCAATCCTCTCAATGATGCTGAAGGGTCCACAAAACCATGGTTCCATATTGGCACATGATCCAATCCACAAGGATCTCTTCTTCGGTTGGATGCACAAGTACACTTTTTCCCCAACCTGTAACTTCTTGAACAACCTATTCCTATCTACATAACTCTTCTGCCTATCTTCTGCTACCTTTATATTCTTCTTGATTACCTACATTTTTTGTTGCATGTCTACCAACATATCTAGTCTAATCAACACCCTATTAACTGGATCAGTCCACCTGATAGGAGTGTTACAACTCCACCCATATAATGCCTCAAAATGACTCATCCTCAATCAATCCTGATAACTATTTTTGTATGCAAACTCCACCAAAGGGAGATACCCTTCCCACTTTCACTACTCATGCATCACATACATCCCCAACATGTCCTTTAATATGTTGTTGACCCTCTCTATCTGTCCATATGTCTACATATAATAAGTTGTGCTGAAGGCCGAGTCTGTGCCCAAACTTGCAAATAACTCCTTCCAAAACTTGGAAGTGAACTTTGAATCCCTATCTGACACAATATTCATTGGAACACCATGCAATATGATCACATCTCTGATGAATACTTGTGCTACATCACTAGATGAGAATGTAGACTTAACTGGAATGAAGTGTGGAACCTTTGTCAATCTTTCCATAATAACTCGATCCATGGAAATTCCTCAGAAATGGGAAACTAGTGATTCTCAAGAAGAAATAGTTGAATCCAGTAATAACCAAGTCAGTTTTAGAACAGACAAGCCAGGGTCAATTCCAGTGTTCAAAAATAAAAACGAATTGGCTACTTTTGAAAATGCTGCTACTTTATTTCCATCCTTTATAATGCCCTCCCCGCAAAAAGAAAACATGCATAAAGAGCCAAAATATCTAAGACTCGAGGAGGACTTATTTGCTACTAATTCATCTGGGTATGTCTTAGAGTTAGATAAATGTAAAAATCCAGCTGAATCAATCAGAGTATGGATTGGTGCTTTATACCAGATGAAAGTAGTGTCTAAATTAGACAATTTTTCTATATTCATGCTAGCAGAAAAACGAATGGCAGGTATTGTGTGGGATTGGTGTATGGTTGGTTCAATTGAAGAAAGAAATAATATTGCAGCAATGGGTCTAGCTACTTTAGAAGTTTTGTTACTTACTCAATTTGTCCCTTAGCCTACTGATGAACGAAAGAAAATAATTACTGATCTAACTAGGATGGAGTTAAAAGATCTAAAAGATCTAGATCAGTTTGGGTCAGAATATATGGCTAAAGTGTTCAAGGCAAAGTTAACTAATGACCCTACTCAAAAGGTTGCTTTCTTGTCAAAATTACCTGGAAATTTAGGAGATATGATCATGAAAGATATTGAAGTTCAAAATAAAAAGATTGAACAAATCTATTGGATAGATCTCCTATTTAGATGTCAAGAGAAAGTCAAGTATTTATGCTGGCAAAAACAAGTTCATAATGTTTCTCCAAATCTGAATGTATGTCACTCTATATTACCTTGGACTCCTTTCAGAAAAAGAAAAACCAAGAAATATGGTAAATACAGACCAAAAAGAGTTGCTAATCCAAGAAAACCATTCAGAAAATTTAGATATGTTAAAAAGAGGAAACAACCAAAAAGAGATAATGCTTGCTTTATCTGTAAGCAAGAAGGACATTTCGCTAGAAAATGCCCCAAGAGTTCCTCTAATAAATTGAAAGCCTATTTTGAGATTGATGAATTTGCAGATAATTGGTGAGTAGTTGATTCAAATGATGAAGTATCAAATGCATATATTTTGACTGAAGCTTCATTATCAGATATTGAATCTCTTGATGAAATTAGCCAAAAGATGAATATTTGTTCTTCTAGTTTTGAAAGCGAACCTAGTGAATGGGAAGAAGAACATCATTATAGTGATGAAATAGAAAGAGATGATTACACAGAAGAATATTCAGATAATTATTCTACAGAAACTATTACTATATCAGACCTAAAGGACTCATTTCCCAGTTTGAATTCCTTTCCTCCACAACCACCTGTGAGTTCTTTGTGTCCATATCCCAAAACAGTTGCATCTTCATCATCATCAATTCCTGTAAATAATTCTGCTCTAGATGACAAAAATGCTTTTCTAAAAAAAATAGTCAAATCCAGTAATTTGTTGTACATTCCAGTTGAAGTTCAAGTCCGGGGTGAATGGATCAGTGTTTATGCTTTTATTGATATTGGTGGATCTAATAATCTTGCACGTCCATCTCTTTTTAAAGGTTTATGGAAACCTTTTCAGCATATTCTTGTTTCTGAAACTATTGGTGGATCAGTGAACCTCACCCACTATGTAGATAACATTTCGTTGAAACTTGGGGGGGTTACTATCAAAATCTCTGCTATTCAGCATTATGATGCTTTTGCAAGCCTATTTTTAGGCATGCCATTTATTAATTCAGTACTGCCTGTAACAATAAGTGAAGATAAAATCATCTGCAATGTTAAGAAGAAAGCAGTAGCTGTTCCAAAATGAACAATGGCAAACTCAGAAGCTCGAAGAGAGCAGATTCAAAAGAAAGTAGGTTCTAAAAAAGTGAAAAATGAGTCCCATGATTGGAAAGAAGTATTAATGATATATGAGGCTAAATCTCAACCTACTCAGAAAGCCAATAGAGATCCCAATTGGTATGCTGAACAAACCAGTCTACATGAAGAATTGTTACAATGTTGTTCAAACAACCCTCAGGCATTCTGGACTACAGAAAGTCCACGACAAGAAATAATAAAACTACATGATAATGGAGTAACAGGAAAATTGATACCATGCACCCCTGCTAAAGAAAAAGAAATGAGAAAGCAGATTCAAGAATTGCTAGATCTTCAGTTGATTGAAACGAGTGAATCTCATTACTCCTGTTCTCAATTTCTTGTCCGAAATCATTCAGAAATTGTTCGTGGTAAGGATAGAATGGTTATTAATTACAAGCCATTAAATGCAATAACCAAAATTTTTAATTATCCTATGCCCAGACAAGAGATCATTATGCAAAAAATTCAAGGAAGTAAGATCTTTAGCAAATTTGATATGAAATCAAGCTATTATCAGATTCAGATTGCAGAAGAAGATCGCCACAAAACTTCTTTCACATGTCCTACAGGTTTCTTCCAGTGGAAAGTTGTTCCTTTCAGATTGAAGAATGCTCCTCCCTTCTTCCAAAGAAGAATGGATCATATCTTCAGTAAATATGATTTTATTGTTGTATATATTGATGATATTCTTGTACATAGCTCAGATTTAGAATCTCATTTCAAACACTTGCAGATATTTCTTGATGAGGCCAAGGCACATGGTCTTGTTTTATCTGAAAACAAAATGCTACTCTTTCAAGGAAATGTTGATTTTCTTGGAATTCATATCAGCAATGGGAAAATTCAGATGCAGCCGCATGTTCTAACAAAATTGTCTGAATTTCCTGATCAGTTAGCAGATAAACACATGATTCAGAGATTCACATGGATTTTGAATTATGTACATAAATATATCCCAAATCTCTCCGAAAAAACTGCTCCAATTCGACAATATATTAATGGTGGCTGGTCAGATGAAGCTACTAAAGCAGTTCAGTTACTAAAGAAAGAATGCCAGAATTTGCCTGCATTAAAACCGCTAGGTAATGGATTTTTAATTTTACAGACAGATTCTTCAGATAATTTTTGGGCAGCTACACTTCTTGAAAGAATAAGAGTAGGAGAAGAAATTGAAGAAATTCTTTGTGCATATGCTTCGGGAGAATTTCAGAAACGTCAAAAAGGTTATTTTCCTGCAGAAAAAGAAACCCTTGCTATCTTTAATGGAATCCATAAATTTGAAATTTATTTGGCTCCTGCAAAATTCTTAATTCGTACTGATTCCATGAATTTTAAATACTTCCTGACTGCAAAGATTTCAAAACAGTTAGCCCGAGGAAGATTGTTAGCATGGCAAATGTGGTTTCAGATGTATGAGTTTGATGTCGAATGGATCCCAGAAAATTCTAACTTTCTGCCAGATGCTCTAACAAGAGAAATGAATAAGGCTCATATACATAATCAGAGTATGTTCGAAATTTCAGGTAAATCGCCTTCTGATGATAATTTTGAAACTTTTGTACAGTGTTTCAAAATTTTAGAATTTCTCTTAGTTGATATTACTGAAGAAATCAATGGATTCAGAAATGTCAGGCTTGGCAGCATAAAAATGTTGGTATCTTTCTTAATCTGGATGACGAACTGGTAAAGGTTTACCCTCTGCCAAATCTAAAGGTGAAAGTTTATTTTAAACTTCTTGACAACAACTAGGACAATCACTTTACAGATGCAATGATACAGGTGTTCAAAATTTTGAATTATTATCAAATAATTGGTGGAATAGATTTTTCAGTGGCTGTATTTGTCTGTGCAAAAATGCTGGATCTTGAAGAAATTAATATGCATCCAGGAGTTCACAAATTTTTAACATCCTTAAGAATTCCTGATTTATTTGAAGAGCTTGATGCCGCCTTCCTACAACAGCTTGATGAAAATTTTGTGTCTACAGATTCTTTTCCGCAGTTTGAATTGTTTCAGCCTTTTGCAGATTGGGAGATAAGGAATGGTAAATGTAAAAAAAAGGTTCAAGTTCGAGCATCTCAGTGCGTAATGAGAACTCTTCAGTATCTCAGAACTTTTACAGAACCTTGGGATTATTAGAGTATGGAATTCCGTAATCCTATAGAGCCTAATCCATTTGCACAATTATATGGCTCAGATAGTATTTTAGAGTCCACGTTAGCAGATAATCCAGAGCAGATAGAAAAGATTGCTATGTGGTTTCAAGAATTCCATTCATTAAAATTATCAGATAAAATCTCAATGATTAAAACCCTAGATCCAATGCAAGGACAACAGAGAATGTTACGATTAATTATCAATCAAAAAGCACTAATAACAATTAGTGTCTCCTCAACAAGTTGGACAGAAGATTCTGTATGTCTCATAAATCTACTTTTATCAAACAGGGTATGTTCGTCAATGATTTTTGAAATCGGATGGCAAGATAAAGGACATGTTAGTCATCAATGCAAATTATGGGTGCAAACAGCAATTGAACAGTCAGTGAGCATGTTTCAAATCTTTAAATGGAATCTTTTAGATGGGGTTGAACTGGCAGTACAGTCTTTGCCAGATTTTAGAAAAAGCAAAAAAGATTCTTTTCTTGGAATTAAAATAGATTCCTTTGCATATGTGAACAGATGGAATAAAGATGATTATCTCTTCCCATCAAAAAGCTTATACAAAACGTCAGATTCGATAAAGTTTTCATACGACACAGGACAAAGTTCACATGCACCACCAAAAACAGTATCTTCTACAACAATTCATGACCCCAAAGGAAAAGCAAAAGTAGAAGAAAAAGAAATAGTATTTTTTGATGTCTATCAAGATGCCCAGGTACAAAATGATCCCACATGGGAAAAAGAATATCTATTGTGGCTTACCTCCTCATGGAAACATCCACAAGATAGACTGTCAGAACTGACATATTCGTGGAAAAGAGAACACACTCATTCGGAATCAGATTGTGAATTTGATTATGATACTGACTAAAGGTATCAGCACTCAGAGAGTGCATTTGTATTATTGAATTGCATTATTGTACTCGAGAATATTTGAGTAGACACCGTCATGAAAAAATTATGTCAGACAAGGACCCTCAATTATTCTCATAAGTTTGTATAAGTAGATGCGTGGTATAGAGTTTTAGGCATGGTGAGTTTGGAGTGTGAGTGTGTATTTTGTATTCTGAGCTCTCAAAGATCAGAGGGTAGACAAGTTCTTGACTTGAGGCTATCTATGGTGTGTAATCTTATTTTGAATTAATATCGAAGCCTGCTGGGCCGCCAGTCTGAGGACTGTTTTGTTCCAAGACCATCTGAGTTGACGAGATTGTAAGGCGTGTTGGAGAAGCGAAAGGGAGTCGTGCAGTCCATGCATATCTCTGGTTGATGTGAGGAAGTTATGCTTCAGCATCCACTTTGATAAATTCAAGTAAGTTACGAAGTCCATCATCTTATGAAGTCTTGTGTTGTGTCTTATGAAGTCTTGTGTTGATGAAATTAAAAAATTTCGCCAGTATGCTAAAGAAGGAAAATATTATTATCTTCATTTTGGAGGTATAAGGATAGGTCTTGCCCCTCTATTTCATCATGGAATAAACACTACTTGTATCACTTAATTGTTTGATACCCGTCATCAGAATTATGATCATGCTAGGATTGGAACTATTATGGGAAACTTAGCCACAGGTTGTCAATATGGGACAATATATCTTGATTATGCCATCAGTTTGAATGATGTACATTTGAAAGATTGTTGGAAATTGTTAACTGGGGTTCAAGGGATAAATATGGCAGAAGAAAGTGAATATCTCTCTGTAACTGGGCAAGCTTCATTTCAGCTTACTAATACTGCACATCCAAAGCTTAAACAACCTGTTCTAAAATATTGTGTAACTGTTGGCTTATCTAATGCCCAAGTTGAAGGTGTCCTATATGATCCTGGTGAATTACCAGGAAATTAGTATTTCCAATATAAATCCATAGCTGATGAGAAAAAACCTGAACTAAAAGTAAAACGAGTTGCTATTGATAATGGCCAAGTAAAATTGATTCCTCCAAGGCCAAACGTACCTCGTCCGATCACCAGACAGAAAAAATATGTTTTTCCTATTGCTCCACCTGATGTCGCTTCTAGCAGACATGATTTACCTACTTTCCAAGAAGTCGGTCAGAATGAACCAATATTATCTTCTAATGAATTGTACATACCAGAGTCCAAACGTTTTTTACCCACTGTAAATAAAATGCATCGCATACGTTATTTTCCTCCTGTTGAAGAATGGCAATATGCCAACCGTAGATTTGTGAAAGGTGGCAAATGGCCTCCTCGTACTAAGTTTTGTACTACTTCTTCATCTTCTCGGCAACCAACCACCCGTGCAGATTGTGCTCCATTGATAGAGCATAATGCACAGAATCCCAATGATCTTGATCAGACATATCAGATAGGCAATTACTTAACCACATGGTGTGCTCATGCTGAAGAAGTTTTAGATGATTTGGGAAGTCAAAGTGAACTAATTCTGGCAAATCTGAAACTTCTACATGAAGAACAAACAGCTGATCAACAGCACAGAGAAGACAAAGAGAGACGAAGAAGAGAGAAAAAGAAAAAAGAGTCACATCCTCCAAAGTTTTATCAATCCATGGAAATTCCTCAGAAATGGGAAACTAGTGATTCTCAAGAAGAAATAGCTGAATCCAGTAATACCCAAGTCAGTTTTAGAACAGACAATCCAGGGTCAATTCCAGTGTTCAAAAATAAAAACGAATTAGCTACTTTTGAAAATGCTGCTACTTTATTTCCATCCTTTATAATGCCCTCCCCGCAAAAAGCAAACATGCATAAAGAGCCAAAATATCCAAGACTCGAAGAGGACTTATTTGTTACTAATTCATCTAAGTATGTCTTAGAGTTAGATAAATCTAAAAATCCAGGTGAATCAATCAGAGTATGGATTGTTGCTTTATACCAAATGCAAGTAGTGTCTAAACTAGACAATTTTTCTATATTCATGCTAGCAGAAAAACGAATGGCAAGTATTGTGTGGGATTGGTGGATGGCTGGTTCAATTGAAGAAAGAAATAATATTGCAGCGATGGGTCTAGCTACTTTAGAAGTTTTGTTACTTACTCAATTTGTCCCTGAGCCTACTGATGAACGAAAGCAAATAATTATTGATCTAACTAGGATGGAGTTAAAAGATCTAAAAGATCTAGATCAGTTTGGGTCAGTATATATGGCTAAAGTGTTCAAGGCAAAGTTAACTAATGACCCTACTCAAAAGGTTGCTTTCTTGTCAATATTACCTGGAAATTTAGGAGATATGATCATGAAAGATATTGAAGTTCAAAATAAAAATATTGAACAAATCTATTGGATAGATCTCCTATTTAGATGTCAAGAGAAAGTCAAGTATTTATGCTGGCAAAAACAAGTTCATAATGTTTCTCCAAATCTGAATGTATGTCGCTCTGTATTACGTTGGACTCCTTTCAAAAAAAGAAAAACCAAGAAATATGGTAAATACAGACCAAAAAGAGTTGCTAATCCAAGAAAACCATTCAGAAAATTTAGATATGTTAAAAAGAGGAAACAGCCAAAAAGAGATAATGCTTGCTTTATCTGTAAGCAAGAAGGACATTTCACTAGAAAATGCCCCAAGAGTTCCTCTAATAAATTGAAAGCCTGTTTTGAGATTGATGAATTTGCAGATAATTGGTCAGTAGTTGATTCAAATGATGAAGTATCAGATGTATATATTTTGACTAAAGATTCATTATCAGATACTGAATCTCTTGATGAAATTAGCCAAAAGATGAATATTTGTTCTTCTAGTTTTGGAAGTGAACCTAGTGAATGGGAAGAAGAACATCATTATAGTGATGAAACAGAAACAAATGATTACACAGAAGAATACTCAGATAATTCTTCTACAAAAACTGTTACTATATCAGACCTAAAGGACTCATTTCCCAGTTTGAATTCCTTGCCTCCACAACCACCTGTGAGTTCTTTGTGTCCATATCCCAAAACAGTTGCATCTTCATCATCATCACTTCCTGTAAATAATTCTGCTCTAGATGACGAAAATGCTTTTCTAAAAAAAATAGTAAAATCCAGTAATTTGTTGTACATTCCAGTTGAAGTTCAAGTCCGGGGTGAATGGATCAGTGTTGATGCTTTTATTGATACTGGTGGATCTAATAATCTTGAACGTCCATCTCTTTTTAAAGGTTTATGCAAACCTTTGCAGCATATTCTTGTTTCCAAAACTATTGGTGGATCAGTGAACCTCACCCACTATGTAGATAACATTTCGTTGAAACTTGGGGGGGTTACTATCAAAATCTCTGCTATTCAGCATTATGATGCTTCTGCAAGCCTATTTTTAGGCATGCCATTTATTAATTCAGTACTGCCTGTAACAATAAGTGAAGATAAAATCATCTGCAATGTTAAGAAGAAAGCAGTAGCTGTTCCAAGATTAACAATGGCAAACTTAGAAGCTCGAAGAGAGCAGAGTCAAAAGAAAGTAGGTTCTAAAAAAGTGAAAATGAGTCCCATGATTGGAAAGAAGTATTAATGATATATGAGGCTAAATCTCAACCTAATCAGAAAGCCAATAGAGATCCCAATTGGTCTGCTGAACAAACCAGTCTACATGAAGAATTGTTACAATGTTGTTCAAACAACCCTCAGGCATTCTGGACTACAGAAAGTCCACGACAAGAAATAATAACACTGCATGATAATGGAGTAACAGGAAAATTGATACCATGCACCCCTGCTGAAGAAAAATAAATGAGAAAGCGGATTCAAGAATTGCTAGATCTTCAATTGATTGAAACGAGTGAATCTCATTACTCCTGTTCTGCATTTCTTGTCCGAAATCATTCAGAAATTGTTCGTGGTAAGGATAGAATGGTTATTAATTACAAGCCATGCAATAACCAAAATTTTTAATTATCCTATGCCCAGACAAGAGATCATTATGCAGAAAATTTGAGGAAGTAAGATCTTTAGCAAATTTGATATGAAATCAGGCTATTACCAGATTCAGATTGTAGAAGAAGATCGCCACAAAATTGCTTTCACATGTCTTGTAGGTTTCTTCCAGTGGAAAGTTGTTCCTTTCGGATTGAAGAATACTCCTGCCTTCTTCCAAAGAAGAATGGATCATATCTTCAGTAAATATGATTTTATTGTTGTATATATTGATGATATTATTGTACATAGCTCAGATTTAGAATCTCATTTGAAACACTTGCAGATATTTCCTAATGAGGCCAAGGCACATGGTCTTGTTTTATCTGAAAATAAAATGCTACTCTCTCAAGAAAATGTTGATTTTCTTGGAATTCATATCAGCAATGGGAAAATTCAGATGCAGCCGCATGTTCTAACAAAATTGTCTGAATTTCCTGATCAGTTAGCAGATAAACACATGATTCAGAGATTCATAGGGATTTTGAATTATGTACATAAATATATCCCAAATCTCTCCGTCAAAACTGCTCCAATTCGACAGTATATTAATGGTGGCTGGTTAGATGAAGCTACTAAAGTGGTTCAGTTACTAAAGAAAGAATGCCAGAATTTGCCTGCATTAAAACCGCCAGGTAATGGATTTTTAATTTTACAGACAGATGCTTCAGATAATTTTTGGGCAGCTACACTTCTTGAAAGGATAAGAGTAGGAGAAGAAATTGAAGAAATTCTTTGTGCATATGCTTCGGGAGAATTTCAGAAACATCAAAAAGGTTATTTTCCTGTAGAAAAAGAAACCCTTGCTATCTTTAATGGAATCTAGAAATTTGAAATTTATTTGGCTCCTGCAAAATTCTTAATTCGTACTGATTCCATCAATTTTAAATACTTCCTGACTGCAAAGATTTCAAAACAGTTAGCCCGAGGAAGATTGTTAGCATGGCAAATGTGGTTTCAGATGTATGAGTTTGATGTCGAATGGATCCCAGGAAATTCTAACTTTTTGCCAGATGCTCTAACAAGAGAAATGAATAAGGCTCATATACATAATCAGAGTATGTTCGAAATTTCAGGTAAATCGGCTTCTGATGATAATTTTGAAACTTTTGTACAGCGTTTCAAAATTTTAGAATTTCTCTTAGTTGATATTACTGAAGAAATCAAGAAGGTAATTGGTCTACGATTAAGAAGAAATCAATGGATTCAGAAATGTCAGGCTTGGCAGCATAAAAATGTTGGTATCTTTCTTAATCTGGATGATGAACTGGTAAAGGTTTACCCTATGCCAAATCTGAAGGTAAAAGTTTATTTTAAACTTCTTGACAACACCTGGGACAATCACTTTACAGATGCAATGATACAAGTGTTCAGAATTTTGAATTATTATCAAATAATTGGTGGAATAGATTTTTCAGTGGTTGTATTTGTCTGTGCAAAAATGCTGGATCTTGAAGAAATTAATATGCATCCAGGAGTTCACAAATTTTTAACATCCTTAAGAATTCCTGATTTATTTGAAGAGCTTGCAGCCTTCCTACAGCAGCCTGATGAAAATTTTATGTCTACAGATTCTTTTCCGCAGTTTGAATTGTTTCAGCCTTTTGCAGATTGGGAGATAAGGAATGGTAAATGTCAAAAAAAGGTTCAAGTTTGAGCATCTCAGTGCGTAATGATAACTCTTCAGTATCTCAGAACTTTTACAGAACCTTGGGATTATCAGAGTATGGAATTCCGTAATCCTATAGAGCCTAATCCATTTGCACAAGTATATGGCTCAGATAGTATTTTAGAGTCCAAGTTAGCAGATAATCCAGAGAAGATAAAAAAGATCGCTATGTGGCTTCAAGAATTGCATTCATTAAAATTATCAGATAAAATCTCAATGATTAAAACCCTAGAGCCAATGCAAGGATAGCAGAGAATGTTACGATTAATTATCAATCAAAAAGCACTAATAACAATTAGTGTCTCCTCAGCAAGTTGGACAGAAGATTCTGTATGTCTCATAAATCTGCTTTTATCAAAAAGGGTATGTTCGTCAATGATTTTTGAAATCGGATGGCAAGATAAAGGACACGTCAGTCATCAATGCAAATTATGGGTGCAAACAACAATTGAATAGTCAGTGAGCATGTTTCAAATCTTTAAATGGAATCTTTTAGATGGGGTTGAACTGGCAGTACAGTCTTTGCCAGATTTTAGAAAAAGCAAAGAAGATTCTTTTCTTGGAATTGAAATAGATCCATTTGCATATGTGAACAGATGGAATAAAGATGATTATCTCTTCCCATCAAAAATCTTACACAAAATGTCAGATTTGATAAAGTTTACATACGACACAGGACAAAGTTCACATGCACCACCAAAAATAGTATCTTCTACAACAATTCATGACCCCAAAGGAAAAGCAAAAGTAGAAGAAAAAGAAACAGTATTTGTTGATGTCTATCAAGATGCCTAGGTACAAAATGGTCCCACATGGGAAAAATAGTATCTATCGTGGCTTACCTCCTCATGGAAACATCCACAAGGTAGACTGTCAGAATTAACATATTCGTGGAAAAGAGAACGCACTCATTTGGAATCAGATTGTGAATTTGATTATGATACTGACTAAAGGTATCAGCACTCAAAGAGTTCATTTTTATTATTGAATTGCATTATTGTACTCAAGAATATTTGAGTAGACACCGTCATGACCAAATAATGACAAACAAGGACCCTCAATTATTCTCATAAGTTTTTATAAGTAGATGCGTGGTATAGAGTTTTAGGCATGGTGAGTTTGGAGTGCAAGTGTGTATTTTGTATTCTGAGCTCTCAAAGATTAGAGGCTAGACGAGCTCTTGACTTGAGGCTATCTATGGTGTGTAATCTTATTTTGAATTAATATCGAAGCCTGCTAGGCTGCCAGTCTGAGGACTGTTTTGTTCCAAGACCATCTGAGTTGACGAGATTGGAAGGCGTGTTGGAGAAGCGAAAGGGAGTCGCGCAGTCCACGCATATCTCTGGTTGATGTGAGGAAGTTATGCTTCAGCGTCCACTTTGATAAATTCAAGTAAGTTATGAAGTCCATCATCTTATGAAGTCTTGTGTTGTGTCTTATGAAGTCTTGTGTTGATGAAATTAAAAAGTTTCGCCAATATGCTAAAGAAGGAAAATATTATTATCTTCATTTTGGAGGTATAAGGATAGGTCTTGCCCCTCTGTTTCATCATGGAATAAACACTCCTTGTATCGTTGAATTGTTTGATACCCGTCATCAGAATTATGATCATGCTAGGATTGGAACTATTATGGGAAACTTAGCCACAGGTTGTCAATATGGGACAATATATCCTGATTATGCCATCAGTTTGAATGATGCACATTTGAAAGATTGTTGGAAATTGTTAACTGGGGTTCAAGGGATAAATATGGCAGAAGAAAGTGAATATCTCTCTGTAATTGGGCAAGCTTCGTTTCAACTGACTAATACTGCACATCCAAAGCTTAAACAACCTGTTCTAAAAGATTGTGTAACTGTTGGCTTATCTAATGCCCAAGTTGAAGGTGTCCTATATGATCCTGCTAAATTACCAGGAAATTGGTATTTCCAAAATAAATCCATAGCTGATGAGAAAAAACTTGAACTAAAAGTAAAACGAGTTGCTATTGATAATGGCCAAGTCAAATTGATTCCTCCAAGGCCAAACGTACCTCGTCCAATCACCAGACAGAAAAAATATGTGTTTCCTATTGCTCCACCTGATGTCGCTTCTAGCAGTCATGATTTACCTACTTTCCAAGAAGTCAGTCAGAATGAACCAGTATTATCTTCTAATGAATTGTACATACCAGAGTCCAAACCTTTTTTACCCACTGTAAATAAAATGCATCGCATAGGTTATTTTCCTCCTGTTGAAGAATGGAAATATGCCAACCGTAGATTTGTGAAAGGTGGCAAATGGCCTCCTCGTACTAAGTTTTGTACTACTTTTTCATCTTCTCGGCAACCAACCACCCGTGTAGATTGTGCTCCATTGATAGAGCATAATGCACAAAATCCCAATGATCTTGATCAGACATATCAGATAGGAAATTACTTAACCACATGGTGTGCTCATGCTGAAGAAGTCTTAGATGATTTGGGAAGTCAAAGTGAACTAATTCTGGCAAATCTAAAACTTCTACATGAAGAACAAACAACTGATCAATAGCGCAGAGAAGACAAAGAGAGACGAAGAAGAGAGAAAAAGAAAAAAGAGTCACAGCCCCCAAAGTTCTCTCTATCCATGGAAATTCCTTAGAAATGGGAAACTAGTGATTCTCAAGAAGAAATAGCTGAATCCAGTAATAGCCAAGTCAGTTTTAGAACAGACAAGCAAGGGTCAATCCCAGTGTTCAAAAATAAAAACGAATTGGCTACTTTTGAAAATGCTGCTACTTTATTTCCATCCTTTATAATGCCTTCCCTGCAAAAAGCAAACATGCATAAAGAGCCAAAATATCCAAGACTCGAAGAGGACTTATTTGCTACTAATTCATCTGGGTATGTCTTAGAGTTACATAAATATAAAAATCCAGCTGAATCAATCAGAGTATGGATTGGTGCTTTATACCAAATGCAAGTAGTGTCTAAATTAGACAATTTTTCTATATTCATGCTAGCAGAAAAATGAATGGTAGGTATTGTGTGGGATTGGTGGATGGCTGGTTCAATTGAAGAATGAAATAATATTGCAGAAATGGGTCTAGCTACTTTATAAATTTTGTTACTTACTCAATTTTTCCCTGAGCCTACTGATGAACGAAAGAAAATAATTACTGATCTAACTAGGATGGAGTTAAAAGATCTAAAAGATCTAGATCAGTTTGGGTCATAATATATGGCTAAAGTGTTCAAGGCAAAGTTAACTAATGACCCTACTCAAAAGGTTGCTTTCTTGTCAAAATTACCTGGAAATTTAGGAGATATGATCATGAAAGATATTGAAGTTCAAAATAAAAAGATTGAACAAATCTATTGGATAGATCTCCTATTCAGATGTCAAGAGAAAGTCAAGTATTTATGCTGGCAAAAACAGGTTCATAATGTTTCTCCAAATCTGAATGTATCTCGCTCTGTATTACCTTGGATTCCTTTCAGAAAAAGAAAAACCAAGAAATATGGTAAATACAGACCAAAAAGAGTTTCTAATCCAAGAAAACCATTCAGAAAATTTAGATATGTTAAAAAGAGGAAACAGCCAAAAAGAGATAATGCTTGCTTTATCTGTAAGCAAGAAGGACATTTCACTAGAAAATGCCCCAAGAGTTCCTCTAATAAATTGAAAGCCTGTTTTGAGATTGATGAATTTGCAGATAATTGGTCAGTAGTTGATTCAAATGATGAAGTATCAGATGTATATATTTTGATTGAAGCTTCATTATCAGATACTGAATCTCTTTATGAAATTAGCCAAAAGATGAATATTTGTTCTTCTAGTTTTGAAAGTGAACCTAGTGAATGGGAAGAAGAACATCATTATAGTGGTGAAACAGAAACAAATGATTACATAGAAGAATACTCAGATAATTCTTCTACAGAAACTGCTACTATATCAGACCTAAAGGACTCATTTCCCAGTTTGAATTCCTTGCCTCCACAACGACATGTGCGTTCTTTGTGTCCATATCCCAAAACAGTTGTGTCTTCATCATCATCACTTCCTGTAAATAATTCTGCTCTAGATGACGAAAATGCTTTTCTAAAAAAAATAGTCAAATCCAGTAATTTGTTGTACATTCCAGTTGAAGTTCAAGTCCGGGGTGAATGGATCAGTGTTGATGCTTTTATTGATACTGGTGGATCTAATAATCTTGCATGTCAATCTCTTTTTAAAGGTTTATGGAAACCTTTGCAACATATTCTTGTTTCCGAAACTATTGGTGGATCAGTGAACCTCACCCACTGTGTAGATAACATTTCGTTGAAACTTGGGGGGGTTACTATCAAAATCTCTGCTATTTAGCATTATGATGCTTCTACAAGCCTACTTTTAGGCATGCCATTTATTAATTCAGTACTGCCTGTAACAATAAGCGAAGATAAAATCATCTGCAATGTTAAGAAGAAAGCAGTAGCTGTTCCAAGATTAACAATGGAAAAGTCAGAAGCTCGAAGAGAGCAGAGTCAAAAGAAAGTAGGTTCTAAAAAAGTGAAAAATGAGTCCCATGATTGGAAAGAAGTATTAAGGATATATGAGGCTAAATCTCAACCTAATCAGAAAGCCAATAGAGATCCCAATTGGTCTGCTGAACAAACCAGTCTACATGAAGAATTGTTACAATGTTGTTCAAACAACCCTCAGGAATTCTGGACTACAGAAAGTCCACGACAAGAAATAATAACACAACATCATAATGGATGATGGACTTCGTAACTAACTTGTTTTATGCTCCTTTTCCTCGATCGACACAAAGGTTATTACTGAAGTCTCTTCTCGATCAGTAGGATTTGATTTAAATGAAAATGAAAATCATGAGATAGTCGAAGATCCATCTAAATGGACTCCTCTTGCTTTGCATGCTACTAATATCTATAAGATTCCCATGACTTTTGTGCTAAAAAGAAAGAACTTTCTAGAAGAAGTAGAGATAACTATAAAGATCTCTGGTCCTTCTACCCAAATTCTGGCCCTAAATCTGTTTTCTGATGATGAAATTAAAAAATTTCGCCAGTATGCTAAAGAAGGAAAATATTATTATCTTCATTTTGGAGGTATAAGGATAGGTCTTGCCCCTCTGTTTCGCCATGGAATAAACACTCCTTGTATCGCTGAATTGTTTGATACCCATCATCAGAATTATGATCATGCTAGGATTGGAACTATTATGGGAAACTTAGCCACAGGTTGTCAATATGGGACAATATATCCTGATTATGCCATCAGTTTGAATGATGTACATTTGAAAGATTGTTGGAAATTGTTAACTGGGGTTCAAGGGATAAATATGGCAGAAGAAAGTGAATATCTCTCTGTAATTGGGCAAGCTTCGTTTCAGCTTACTAATACTGCACATCCAAAGCTTAAACAGCCTGTTCTAAAAGATTGTGTAACTGTTGGCTTATCTAATTCCCAAGTTGAAGGTGTCCTATATGATCCTGCTGAATTACTAGGAAATTGGTATTTCCAATATAAATCCATAGCTGATGAGAAAAAACCTGAACTAAAAGTAAAACGAGTTGCTATTGATAATGTCCAAGTAAAATTGATTCCTCCAAGGCCAAACGTACCTCGTCCGATCACATAACAGAAAAAATATGTGTTTCCTATTGCTCCACCTGATGTCGCTTCTAGTAGTCATGATTTACCTACTTTCCAAGAAGTCGGTCAGAATGAACTAGCATTATCTTCTAATGAATTGTACATACCAGAGTCCAAACCTTTTTTACCCACTCTAAATAAAATGCATCGCATAGGTTATTTTCCTCCTGTTGAAGAATGGCAATATGCCAATCGTAGATTTGTGAAAGGTGGAAAATGGCCTCCTCGTACTAAGTTTTGTACTACTTCTTCATCTTCTCGGCAACCAACCACCCGTGCAGATTGTGCTCCATTGATAGAGCATAATGCACAGAATCCCAATGATCTTGATCAGACATATCAGATAGGCAATTACTTAACCATATGGTGTGCTCATGCTGAAGAATTTTTAGATGATTTGGGAAGTCAAAGTGAACTAATTCTGGGAAATCTGAAACTTCTACATGAAGAACAAACAGCTGATCAGCAGCGCAAAGAAGACAAAGAGAGACGAAGAAGAGAGAAAAAGAAAAAAGAGTCACAGCCCCCAAAGTTTTCTCGATCCATGGAAATTCCTCAGAAATGGGAAACTAGTGATTCTCAAGAAGAAATAGTTGAATCCAGTAATAGCCAAGTCAGTTTTAGAACAGACAAACCAGGGTCAATTCCAGTGTTCAAAAATAAAAATGAATTGGCTACTTTTGAAAATGTTGCTACTTTATTTCCATCCTTTATAATGCCCTCCCTGCAAAAAGCAAACATGCATAAAGAGACAAAATATCCAAGACTCGAAGAGGACTTATTTGCTACTAATTCATCTGGGTATGTCTTAGAGTTAGATAAATCTAAAAATCCAGCTGAATCAATCAGAGTATGGATTGGTGCTTTATACCAAATGCAAGTAGTGTCTAAGTTAGACAATTTTTCTATATTCATGCTAGTAGAAAAACGAATGGCAGGTATTTTGTGGGATTGGTGGATGGCTGGTTCAATTGAAGAAACAAATAATATTGCAGCGATGGGTCTAGATACTTTAGAAGTTTTGTTACTTACTCAATTTGTCCCTGAGCCTACTGATGAACGAAAGAAAATAATTACTGATCCAACTAGGATGGAGTTAAAAGATCTAGATCAGTTTGGGTCAGAATATATGGCTAAAGTGTTCAAGGCAAAGTTAACTAATGACCCTACTCAAAAGGTTGCTTTCTTGTCAAAATTACCTGGAAATTTAGGAGATATGATCATGAAAGATATTGAAGTTCAAAATAAAAAGATTGAACAAATCTATTGGATAGATCTCCTATTCAGATGTCAAGAGAAAGTCAAGTATTTATGCTGGAAAAAATAGGTTCATAATGTTTCTCCAAATCTGAATGTATGTCGCTCTGTATTACCTTGGACTCCTTTCAGAAAAAGAAAAACCAAGAAATATGGTAAATACAGACCAAAAAGAGTTGCTAATCCAAGAAAACCATTCAGAAAATTTAGATATGTTAAAAAGAGGAAACAACCAAAAAGAGATGATGCTTGCTTTATCTGTAAGCAAGAAGGACATTTCGCTAGAAAATGCCCCAAGAGTTCCTCTAATAAATTGAAAGCCTGTTTTGAGATTGATGAATTTGCAGATAATTGGTCAGTAGTTGATTCAAATGATGAAGTATCAGATGTATATATTTTGACTGAAGCTTCATTATCAGATATTGAATCTCTTCATGAAATTAGCCAAAAGATGAATATTTGTTCTTATAGTTTTGAAAGTGAACCTAGTGAATGGGAAGAAGAACATCATTATAGTGATGAAACAGAAACATATGATTACACGGAAGAATACTCAGATAATTCTTCTACAGAAATTGTTACTATATCAGACCTAAAGGACTCATTTCCCAGTTTGAATTCCTTGCCTCCACAACCACCTGTGAGTTCTTTGTGTCCATATCCCAAAACAGTTGCGTCTTCATCATCATCAATTCCTATAAATAATTCTGCTCTAGATGACGAAAATGCTTTTCTAAAAAAAATAGTCAAATCCAGTAATTTGTTGTACTTTCCAGTTGAAGTTCAAGTCCGGGGTGAATGGATCAGTGTTGATGCTTTTATTGATACTGGTGGATCTAATAATCTTGCACGTCCATCTCTTTTTAAAGGTTTATGGAAACCTTTGCAGCATATTCTTGTTTCTGAAACTATTGGTGGATCAGTGAACCTCACCCACTATGTAGATAACATTTCGTTGAACGTTGGGGGGGTTACTATCAAAATCTCTGCTATTCAGCATTATGATGCTTCTGCAAGCCTATTTTTAGGCATGCCATTTATTAATTTAGTACTGCCTGTAACAATAAGTGAAGATAAAATCATTTGCAATGTTAAGAAGAAAGCAGTAGTTGTTCCAAGATTAACAATGGCAAACTGAGAAGCTTGAAGAGAGCAGAGTCAAAAGAAAGTAGGTTCTAAAAAAGTGAAAAATGAGTCCCGTGATTGGAAAGAAGTATTAATGATATATGAGGCTAAATCTCAACCTACTCAGAAAGCCAATAGAGATCCCAATTGGTCTGCTGAACAAACCAGTCTACATGAAGAATTATTACAATGTTGTTCAAGGAAGTAAGATCTTTAGCAAATTTGATATGAAATCAGGCTATTATCAGATTCAGATTTCAAAAGAAGATCGCCACAAAACTGCTTTCACATATCCTGTAGGTTTCTTCCAGTGGAAAGTTGTTCCTTTCAGATTGAAGAATGCTCCTGCCTTCTTCCAAAGAATAATGGATCATATCTTCAGTAAATATGATTTTATTGTGTATATATTGATGATATTCTTGTACATAGCTCAGATTTAGAATCTCATTTGAAACACTTGCAGATATTTCTTGATGAGGCGAAGGCACATGGTCTTGTTTTATCTGAAAAGAAAATGCTACTCTTTCAAGAAAATGTTGATTTTCTTGGAATTCATATCAGCAATGGGAAAATTCAGATGCAACTGCATGTTCTAACAAAATTGTCTGAATTTCCTGATCAGTTAGCAGATAAACACATGATTCAGAGATTCATAGGGATTTTGAATTATGTACATAAATATATCCCAAATCTCTCCAACAAAACTGCTCCAATTCGACAGTATATTAATGGTGGCTGGTCAGATGAAGCTACTAAAGCGGTTCAGTTACTAAAGAAAGAATGCCAGAATCTTCCTGCATTAAAACCACCAGGTAATGGATTTTTAATTTTACAGACAGATGCTTCAGATAATTTTTGGGTAGCTACACTTCTTGAAAGAATAAGAGTAGGGGAAGAAATTGAAGAAATTCTTTGTGCATATGCTTCGGGAGAATTTCAGAAACATCAAAAAGGTTATTTTCCTGCAGAAAAAGAAACCCTTGCTATCTTTAATGGAATCCAGAAATTTGAAATTTATTTGGCTCCTGCAAAATTCTTAATTCGTACTGATTCCATCAATTTTAAATACTTCCTGACTGCAAAGATTTCAAAACAATTAGCCCGAGGAAGATTGTTAGCATGGAAAATGTGGTTTCAGATGTATGAGTTTGATGTCGAATGGATCCCAGGAAATTCTAACTTTTTGCCAGATGCTCTAACAAGAGAAATGAATAAGGCTCATATACATAATCAAAGTATGTTCGAAATTTCAGGTAAATCGGCTTCTGATGATAATTTTGAAACTTTTGTACAACGTTTCAAAATTTTAGAATTTCTCTTAGTTGATATTACTGAAGAAATCAAGAAGGTAATTGGTCTACGATTAAGAAGAAATCAATGGATTCAGAAATGTTAGGCTTGGCAGCATAAAAATGTTGGTATCTTTCTTAATCTGGATGACGAACTGGTAAAGGTTTACCCTCTGCCAAATCTAAAGGTGAAAGTTTATTTTAAACTTCTTGACAACTCCTGGGACAATCACTTTACAGATGCAATGATACAGGTGTTTAGAATTTTGAATTATTATCAAATAATTGGTGGAATAGATTTTTCAGTGGTTGTATTTGTCTGTGCAAAAATGCTGGATCTTGAAGAAATTAATATGCATCCAGGAGTTCACAAATTTTTAACATCCTTAAGAATTCCTGATTTATTTGAAGAGCTTGATGTCGCCTTCCTACAACAGCCTGATGAAAATTTTGTGTCTACAGATTCTTTTCCGCAGTTTGAATTGTTTCAGCCTTTTGCAGATTGGGAGATAAGGAATGGTAAATGTCAAAAAAAGGTTCAAGTTCAAGCATCTCAGTGCGTAATGAGAACTCTTCAGTATCTCAGAACTTTTACAGAACCTTGGGATTATCAGAGTATGGAATTTCGTAATCCTATAGAGCCTAATCCATTTGCACAAGTATATGGCTCAGATAGTATTTTAGAGTCCACATTAGTAGATAATCCAGAGCAGATAAAAAATATTGCTATGTGGCTTCAAGAATTGCATTAATTAAAATTATCAGATAAAATCTCAATGATTAAAACCCTAGAGCCAATGCAAGGACAACAGAGAATGTTACGATTAATTATCAATCAAAAAGCACTAATAACAATTAGTGTCTCCTCAGCAAGTTGGGCAGAAGATTCTGTATGTCTCATAAATCTGCTTTTATCAAACAGGGTATGTTCGTCAATGATTTTTGAAATTGGATGGCAAGATAAAGGACACGTCAGTCATCAATGCAAATTATGGGTGCAAACAGCAATTGAACAGTCAGTGAGCATGTTTCAAATCTTTAAATGGAATCTTTTAGATGGGGTTGAACTGGCAGTACAGTCTTTTCCAGATTTTAGAAAAAGCAAAAAATATTCTTTTCTTGGAATTGAAATAGATCCCTTTGCATATGTGAACAGATGGAATAAAGATGATTATCTCTTCCCATCAAAAAGCTTACACAAAACGTCAGATTCGATAAAGTTTTCATACGACACAGGACAAAGTTCACATGCACCACCAAAAACAGTATCTTCTACAACAATTCATGACCCCAAAGGAAAAGCAAAAGTAGAAGAAAAAGAAATAGTATTTGTTTGATGTCTATCAAGATGCCCAGGTACAAAATGACCCCACATGGGAAAAAGAATATCTATCGTCGCTTACCTCCTCATGGAAACATCCACAAGACAGACTGTCAGAATTGACATATTCGTGGAAAAGAGAACACACTCATTTGGAATCAGATTGTGAATTTGATTATGATACTGACTAAAGGTATCAGCACTCAGAGAGTGCATTTGTATTATTGAATTGCATTATTGTACTCGAGAATATTTGAGTAGACACCGTCATGACCAAATAATGTCAGACAAGGACCCTCAATTATTCTCAATGGAATCATGTTGTCTCACTGTATTTGGCAACCCTATGATGAAGTCCAAGGAAATGGCCTCCCATTTCCACTCTCTGGTTTTAACAGTCCACCTAAATGCTTACATTCTGATTTTAATTGCCGACAATAAAACCATCTAGCTACGAACTCTGCTACATCTTTCTTCATATTTGATCAATAATAAAATTTCTTCACTGCACTTAATGTCTTCTGATAACCTGGGTGACCTGAATAAGGTTTCACATGAAACTCCCTCAAGGTCACCTTATTGAGCCCATTGTTATCCAATACATATATCATGACTCGGAACCTGACTAACCCATCTGTTTTAAGACAATAATCCATACCCTGTTCACTTGCACATGTACCTGTACTTCCACCTCTACCTTTACCACTACCTATATCTATACTTGCACCTGTACTTGTACCAACCCCTTGCTACAACCTGTGCACAATATCCATATACCTAACATCCTACTGAACTGCCTGCAAGATCCTATCCTGTAAGTGATGTACCTATACTCATTTTCTGAGAGTATCTACCACCCTGTTCTCAATAACTTTGGTATACTTGATCTCAAAATCAAACTCGCTAATCATGGCCAACCATCTAGCTTTCCTGGTGTTCAAATTCGGTTGGTCAAACAAATACCTGAACCTAATGTGATCACTCATAAGTACAAATATCCTACCAAGAATATAGTGTCTCCACATCTTCAATGCATATATGATTGTTGCTAACTCCAAATCATGTGTCGGGTAGTTATTCTCATGCTCATTTAGTTTCCAAGACTCATAACATACCACCTGTCCATCCTACATAAGGACTCCACCAAGCCCTCTCTTACAAGCATTTGTGCATACCACAAACTCTTTTTCTGGATCTGCAATCTGTAGTACTAGTGCATGTGTCAACAACTTCTTAAGTTTTTCAAAACTAGCCTCACACTCCTCAGTTCATTTTAACTTCTTACATTTCCTTTTCAATGATGTGATGGGATAAGAAATTTGCGAGAAGTTCTTGATGAACCTCCGGTAATATCTTGCTAAACCCATGAAAGATCTCACCTCATCCACACTCTTAGAAAATACCCACTCCATGATGACCCTTATCTTTTCTAGATATACTGGAATGCCTTCCTTGGAGATAACTTGTCCCAGGTAGTGTACCTCAGTGTGAAAGAAGCAATACTTGTTGATATTAACATACAACTGATGCTCTCTTAACAACCTCCACACTATTGTTAAATGGTCGGCATGTTCTTCCTCATTTTAGAATATACCAGTGTATCATCAATGAACACAATAACAAACTTATCCAAATATAGACTCAACACACTATTCATCAAGCACGTGAATGTAGATGGAGCATTAGTTAAGGCAAATGGAACAATAACAAACTCATAATGCCCATTCCTAGTGTTGATGTTCAAATATGAATCATGCAATTCACCCAATTCCACATTAATTGTCAACCCAAGCTTGACTGGTGATTTCAAGGCTATCATGCAAGGTATATGCAGGCCATATGTTCCCCACCCAACATTTAACATTCAATCATAACATTAAAATGTGTAACAATAAGTTATAATTGTAGCAGCAAATAAGAGTAACAACAAGTTAAGACTCACAACAACACACTGAAATCATTACACGACAAAGAGATAATACAACACAAAATAAACCTACATACACATATGATCCAACAACGCCTGGTTAGAAGAGTGGGTCCAACTCCCTGATCAGCGTTGTGGCAAGATAGAGATCTATAAAATACTCAAAGGATCAACAACTGTATCAATCAAAATATCATTGCAGAGGTCTACTATTATAGCTCAAAAATATCATATATCTCATAGTGGTGGCTTTCCCAACCCCATAATCACTACTTATACATTTTATTACTTAAATGATAGTGCCTAAGATTACGACAATCATCTTCTTGCAAATACATAGCGATTTCTTGAGATACAACATAAATCAAAGATAACACTTATGATGGTCAATGGGTTGATCCACCGTTGTAGCTAATATGCAAAGATAGCAATGCCAACTCAATAGTCATTATACGCTGAATCATGCCTTTGATCATCATTCCTCCAAATCTGCATCAAAACTTAAGTTAGCAAGTCACTTTAGGAAATAATCCCTTATGACTATGCTTCATTGATTAACATTACACAAAGACATGAAAATAGGTGTACCTTCGCTATTTATAATGAAAATCGACTGGAAAGGGCATGAAATGAGTTCAGGAAAGGGATAAAAATGTGGGTAAAAATAGGAAAAATTAGAAACCAACATCTCCTCAGAACTAGCCTTTTTACATGTCCCCATGCAACTTGTATCCTACGCAGATCTGTGTTAGAGCCACTGTTAGCAATCTTAATCACATTGCCTTTTGGGAGTTTGCAATAATACTTCAATGCAAAGACTACAATATTCTATTATTCAAATCCAAATAAAACCATATCATCTACCTCCAAGATCTCGACTGATCTTGTCCTTCCATTCACCGGTACTTCAATCTCATCATTCCTGCAGTTCTGTCCAGCAAATCTTTATGCTTCCTCTGCAAAATTTCACTGTCAATCAGATTTTAAAATCTAATTCTCTCTTCCAACCTTCTGGCTTGATCTGGCAAACTTTAGCTGTTAGCAACAATTCTTTCTTTGCTGAGTTTCTTCTTTGCTGCAACCATCAATCCTCAATATGTTTCTTGTCAGTAAAATTCAAATCAAAATTCAACAACACAATACCTGCACGATCCAAGCGAATTTCCATTCCCCAACATCACTGTGGGTTCTTTCTCTCTCTGCAATCTCTGTTTAATTCTGCTTTACCTGCCTCTAAGAACTTAATTGTTCTTCTCCATTCTCTCAATTGTACTCTGGTTGCTTGACTTTCAGATTAGAATCTGATCTCCTTTACCTGCATTTTGTTCACTTGCAATTGTAGATTTAAAATCTGATCTTCACATTCAGAAATACATTTCAGTTCAACAAACCTTTTGTCTTCAAACAAACATATTTCAACAGAGCCAAGCTCTGATACCAAAAATTGACGCAAGCCTAGAGCTTGACATACCCAAGATCATCAAATAACCATGCTTCAAAGAATGCATACTCAGCAAATTCCCAAACTTCAAACATCAATCACTGGCAAATTCATCTTTCTCCCATTTCAACATGCAGAAGCTTTCTTTCATATTTATGGTTATAAAACTCTTCCACAATAATCATTTCTCAAAGATCAAATTATTTATCAATCAGATTTTACCTGCTTCTTAACACCAGAACTATGCCTTAAGTCCCTCATTTATTTTATCTCCAACATTCTTCATGTGTTTATACATCATCACAAATTCTTCCTGCATGTGTCAGATTCAGTTAAATGCGCCCTTGAGTTATCATAACAAATTAAAAAAGTTATTTAAACCCCAATTTAGAAGTCAACCGACTAAATTGCACCCTTCAATTTGCCACAGTCCTCATTATTATCATAATGGAACTCATTCAAGATTCTATTATGAAGCCCACTCAAATCTTCATATAAAACTTTATACAAAAGTATAGCTCCATGTTTGCACACTTTCATACCATCATTCATATGATCATTCAATTCAAACCCTTGTGCCTTTTCAAATTTCATTCACAACCAAACTTTAATCAAACAAATGCGCCTATGGACAAGTGAGATTCGAACTTGACCATAATACCCAGCATTCTACTTCATATTCAAAATATCCAGAATTCAATTTCAATTCTTATTAAATTCAGTTCATACCTTGACCGAATCCATCTCTAAATTTCATATTAACTTCTGGGTAAGTTGAAGATCTCCCTTAGAAATTCTTGATTTGTTTTCACAATTCATCTTCTGTCATATCGATTTCAGGCTTTGTTTGAAATCGAATGTTATCCGGAATGTACTTACCAGTTCTGCGTCCAACGCTTTTACAATATCATTTCGTTTACATATATATATCAACGCTCTCTCTGCAAGCTGCATGGAAAATCAAATGTTAATCAGGATTCCCATCTGGCAATTTCATAAGACAAATTACCCTCGAGCCAAAACTGTTTTTTTTAATACAACACAGCAAGAAATCTTTAACTATTCAGGCCTTGTCAGATTTCACTGAAACAATTCTGGCAATTCGATTTCTATCCTGAGAAGAGAGAATCTGACTCAATCAGCATTTGCTCACAGGTTGTTTTCATAAATGACTTCCACTAATCGACCCACTGGTCTTCTGCACCTCCACAAAGAATAATCTTGCAACATTCACCGCTTCCGCATCCAATTATCAACATTCCGCTCCAATTCACCAATCGATTTCACCATAAAAACTTCTCGATGTAACCTCAAGCTCAAACAATGCAAAGTAGACCGAATTTCATTGGATTCTCTGTTCCACCTGCAGATTAAACACTTAATCGATTTACCAGTTAGCGCCTCCAAACTCTGATAATATCGATCCTCCTACACATTGAATTCAGTTTTTATATAAGACTATTCCGACGATCAATTCATTGCATCAATGCATTCACTGTCAATTGAACACATAGTTTGAAATCAAACTCCCTTTGATTGATTATAAGCTTATGATTTTATATTTACTGGGCGCTCTCAACGCACAACGAATAGCAATTCTGCTATCGACCCCTCAAGATTTCAAAAGCTTGACACTGCAGACTTGTATTAAAACGCTGGTGCTCTCCTCTTTTCATTTGCAATTAATCAAATTCAAATCAATCATTCATACATAGATAACAAATGTTATATTAATCCCTTTTAGATTGGACATCTCGCAATTTCTTTCATTACAGGTTTCCTTTGGTCGATTTTCCAACAATGAATTCCTCATGTATAAACATTTAACCAGAATTAACTATAACTTCCACAACCAATCACCAAATGTGTATATATATATAATCTGAGATCAAAACAAGATTACTTAAAAATTTTATTTGGCCTGATATTTCAAATTGATGGCCCTTACAATTTACCAAAGGCTTACAACCTTGGTTGTTCCAAACCAACTCTCTACTCTTCTCACTATTCTCAATCTCAATCTCAATGTCTTTTTCTCACAAAACCCCTTCCTACTTAATCAATTTTAAAAATCATTTAATTAAATGCTCAATCCCTTAAAATCCTCAACAAACCCCTAAATTTCTCAACACCCCTAAAGGATAGGTTTTTATCCCTAAAATCCTTTAATTTATTAAATTTCCTCATATCCTTTTATTAATAAAAATATATTTACATAAATCCTCACCTTCTCCTATCTAATTCAAATTAATTAATAAAATATTAAAAATCATCACACTCCATATTTACAAATTGATATTATCACACCCCATATTTACAAATGGAGAAAAATGTCTTGATGCTCCTGCATCAGACTCCCCATGTAAGAAAATTCATGACCACCTGGTCATAAGTCTGGATATCTCCTCCTGGATCCCAAAATTTATTTTGTAATCCTTCCGTGCTTGTCGATTGCTTCACTACTGTTTCTATATGCTGTTGTCTTCCAGGTTTCCATATTTTGTGTTGTAGTGCTCCACTTGCTCTGCTCTTGCAATCTTTCACTGTCATTCTCTTGTTGTCGCTCTTTTTCTTTCTTTCAGATGTATTTCTCTGGGATGTCTTTATCATTAACCTCCTTATCAACTCAATTTCTCTGTCCAGTATGTCCTCTGTCTATTGATTGCTTCCATCTCTTGATTGTTGAACTGTCATTCTTGCTTGCTCTTCACATGTTTTGATCACCTTTTCTGCTGCTACTACTATAAATGTCGCCTCACATGTTGCTCTAGCTGTCAATATGAATGTTGCGGCCTCCCAAACTTCCTTTCCCTCTGCAACATTCCTTTGCTTGTCACCTGCAATTTCATCTTGATTATCATTTATGACAACTTCTTTGTCATCCTTCATCAACAATCTATCCTGGACATTCATCCTCTGTTCCTCCAATTTCCTCCTTTGAAAGTCTAATTCTCTATATAACTCAATGATTTTACTTGGAATTGACTTTGGAAATTTTATGTGATCTTTCATTTCCTCACATGGTCTTTCTTCTGCTAAATCTTTCTTAACATCCTTCAGTAGATGTTCTTCCTCTTCTTCCAAGCCTGCAATCACACACAAATCATTAGTTTTAAAATCACAAGACCTTATCACTCCAGCTCTTCATCACTTTCAAAAAGTAATGGTCCACTCTCTGGGTAACATATCGAAACTTCAACATCTTCATTTTGCTGTAGTTCAATTCTTTCAAGCTTCTCTATTCTCTGTCTGGCATCAATAACCCATTAAAGTTCTCTTAGTTCCTTTATCAACTGCATATTTACCTGATGATTCCACTTCTATTGTAGCCTCTGCCACTTCAACTTCTTTCTCATGACATAACCACGCTTCTGGTCTTCCTCATTTCTTGGCAACATCTCCATTAACACCTCAAGCTGAACTGCTATCTCAGCCTTCTCCCTCTCATATTCCTCTTTGCTTAACTGTCTCTGTATGCCAATTGTCTTGGCATCCTTCTTCTTTTCTCCTCTGCTATGGTTGATTTCAGAACCCTTTGTTTTAACTGTCACTAGTCATCATACTTTCTATCTCTATGAGTCCCTTACTCACTTTACTATGAGTTTCACTAAAGCCTCTTCAGCAGCAAGTCTTGTCCTGCCGCCACTTACCTCACCAAGCTCTCCTGACTCAGTCTTTTGGCAAGAAATTGGTTCTCTATCTCTGTAACCTTCTTTGAGCACTTCTTTTTTATCTTCCTGGCTTCAACTCATCTGCCTGTTCACAATTGTTCTCCTTTTCCAATCTCTATTGGAATTCCCAAGGTTCTGCCACTTCCACCAGCTTTCGTTATCTGTTAGCAATCTTAATCACATTGCCTTTTGGGAGTTTGCAATAATACTTCAATGCAAAGACTACAATATTATATTATTCAAATCCAAATAAAACCATATCATCTTACCTCCAATATCTCAGCTGATCTTGTCCTTCGATTCCCCTGTACTTCAATCTCATCATTCCTGCAGTTCTGTCCAGCAAATCTTTATGCTTCCTCTGCAAAATTTCACTGTCAATCAGATTTTAAAATCTGATTCTCTCTTCCAACCTTCTGGCTTGATCTGGCAAACTTTAGCTGTTAGCAACAATTCTTTCTTTGCTGAGTTTCTTCTTTGCTGCAACCATCAATCCTCAATATGTTTCTTGTCAGTAAAATTCAAATCAAAATTCAACAACACAATACCTGCACGATCCAAGCGAATTTCCATTCCCCAACATCACTGTGGATTCTTTCTGTCTCTGCAATCTCTGTTTAATTCTGCTTTACCTGCCTCTAAGAACTTAATTGTTCTTCTCAATTCTCTCCGCTATACTCTCATTGCTTGACTTTCAGATTAGAATCTCATCTCCTTTACCTACATTCTATTCACTTGCAATTGTAGATTTAAAATATGATCTTCACATTCAGAAATACATTTCAGTTCAACAAACCTTTTGTCTTCAAACAAACATATTTCAACAGAGCCAAGCTCTGATACCAAAAATTGACGCAAGCCTAGAGCTTGCCATACCCAGGATCATCAAATAACCATGCTTCAAAGAATTCATACTCAGCAAATTCCCAAACTTCAAACATCAATCACTGGCAAATTCATCTTTCTCCCATTTCAACATGCAGAAGCTTTCTTTCATATTTATGGTTATAAAACTTTTCCACAATAATCATTTCTCAAACATCAAATAATTTATCAATCAGATTTTACATGTTTCTTAACACCAGAACTATGCCTTAAGTCCCTCATTTATTTTATCTCCAACATTCCTCATGTGTTTATACATCATCACAAATTCTTCCTGCATGTGTCGGATTCAGTTAAATGAGCCCTTGAGTTATCATAACAAATTAACAAAGTTATTTAAACCCCAATTTAGAAGTCAACCGACTAAATTGCGCCCTTCAATTTGCCACAGTACTCATTATTATCATAATGGAACTCATTCAAGATTCTATTATGAAGCCCACTCAAATCTTCATATAAAACTTTATACAAAAGTACAGCTCCATGTTTGCACACTTTCATACCATCATTCATATGATCATTCAATTCAAACCCATGTGCCTTTTCAAATTTCATTCACAATCAAACTTTAATCAAACAAATGCGCCTATGGACAAGTGAGATTCGAACTTGACCATAATACCTAGCATTCTACTTCATATTCAAAATATCCAGAATTCAATTTCAATTCTCATTAAATTCAGTTCATACCTTGACCGAATCCATCTCTAAATTTCATATTAACTTCTGGGTAAGTTGAAGATCTCCCTTAGCAATTCCTGATTTGTTTTCACAATTCATCTTCTGTCATATCGATTTCAGGCTTTGTTTGAAATCGAATGTTATCCGGAATGTACTTACTAGTTCTGCGTCCGACGCTTTTACCATATCATTTCGTTTACATATATATCAACGCTCTCTCTGCAAGCTACATGGAAAATCAAATGTTAATCAGGATTCCCATCTGGCAATTTCATAAGACAAATTACCCTTGAGCCAAAACTGTTTTTTTAATACAACGCAGCAAGAAATCTTTAACTATTCTGGCCCTGTCATATTTCACTGAAACAATTCTGGCAATTCTATTTCTATCCTGAGAAGAGAGAATCTGACTCAATCAGCATTTGCTCACAGGTTGTTTTCATAAATCACTTCCACTAATGGACCCATTGGTCTTTTGCACCTCCACAAAGAATAATCTTGCAACTTTCACCGCTTCCGCATCTAGTTATCAACATTTCGCTCCAATTCACCAATCGATTTCACCATAAAAACTTCTGGATGTAACCTCAATCTCAAACACTGCAAAGTAGACCGAATTTCATTGGAGTCTTTGTTTCACCTGCAGATTAAACACTTAATCGATTTACCAGTTAGCGCCTCCAAACTCTGATAATATCAATCCTCCTACACATTGAATTCAGTTTTTATATAAGACTATTTTGGCAATCAATTCATTGCATCAATGCATTCACTTTCAATTGAACACACAGTTCTTGAAATCGAACTCCCTTTGATTGATTATAAGCTTATGATTTTATATTTACTGGGCGCTCTCAACGCACAACGAATAGCAATTCTGCTATCGACCCCTCAAGATTTCAAAAGCTTGACACTGCAGACTTGTATTAAAATGCTGGTGCTCTCCTCTTTTCATTTTCAATTAATCGAATTCATATCGATCATTCATACACAGATAGCAAATGTTATATTAATCCCTTTTAGATTGGACATCTCGTAATTTATTTCATTATAGGTTTCCTTTGGTCGATTTTCCAACAATCAATTCCTCATATATAAACATTTAACCAGAATTAACTATAACTTCCACAACCAATCACCAAATGTATATATATATATATATAATCTGAGATCAAAACAAGATTACTTACAAATTTTATTTGGCCTGATATTTCAAATTGATGGCCCTTACAATTTACCAAAGGCTTACAGCCTTGGTTGTTCCAAACCAGCTCTCTACTCTTCTCACTATTCTCAATCTCAATCTCAATGTCTTTTTCTCACAAAACCCCTTCCTACTTATACAATTTTAAAAATCATTTAATTAAATGCTCAATCCCTTAAAATCCTCAACAAACCCCTAAATTTCTCAACACCCCTAAAGGATAGGTTTTTATCCCTAAAATCCTTCAATTTATTAAATTTCCTCATATCCTTTTATTAATAAAAAGATATTTACATAAATCCTCACCTTCTCCTATCTAATTCAAATTAATTAATAAAATATTAAAAATCATCACACCCCATATTTACAAATTAATATTATCACACCCCATATTTACAAATGGAGAAAAAGGTCTTGATGCTCCTGCATCATTTGGTTCTCTTTGAACACGTCAAAGGCTTTCTTCCACTTAACCTGATTAAGCGTGAAGGAGGTGAAGGCTGTTAATTGAATATCCCACATATATGGCACTAGATTGAACAATTGATTAGTCCCCATAAAATAATCATGCATGTAGAGTTCACACATCAAGTGTTGGTTTAGAATATTGTTTCCCTTTAGGGTCCATAGAAACTATATTGGATCTTCAATTTCGTGACTTATCTCCTGATGGATGCTCTCCAAATAGGAGAACATGTATTGTTCATGGAGGAAAAAAGCATAACTATGAGCAGGAGGTCTACACGCCATTACTTGTTGTGCTAGATTGAACATTTCATCTTTGTCAGCCTTCAGTAGCTGCACCTGTTCTTCTAGTTCATCAATCCTTTTCTTTTGCTTTTCCTATTGCTGCTTGGATTTATCCATCTTAGTCATGTAATCAGTCACTACTCTCTATAGCCTATTCTCAAATCCCTTGCACTCCTTCCAGGTGGCCTTCCAAAGAGATAGACCGCCATTGGAGATGAGATGCGATAGCCTGCCATTTCTTAATTTCAGTGATGAACAAGAATTCCTGTGACTCAAACAGATGTGATAATGGTTTGGTGTATACTCTTGCTGAAGTGGTTTTGTCTCTAAGATTTGTAGCAAATGGACTGACATTCTTCTTATGCTTCTTCACCCGTCTCCGTAAGCATAACACTTGCTTCCTTAACTTCATAATCTCCAATTTTAATTGCATATTTTCTTTGAATTGGGACCAATACCTTTCTTGGATAGGGGCCCTTCATGTTGTGCATTGTTCAATAAATTATTGCTTGAAAATGAAATCCTCCACTAGTCTTGTGGTTGGTGTTGGATTTGGTGGGTTGATGTCAAGAAACTCATCCACCGGTTCTTGTTTCACCCTTATTTCCTCTCTCCGCTCCTCAACTCAGAGGGTGGCTTGAGAATTTTCCTACATAGGTCTTGAAACCTATACATTTTCCTTGAATGACTCTAGAGGCACTATAGGCCCTTGTGGAGCAACATTTTTGACACCTTTTTCTTGTGGATGCTCTAGCTTCTTTGACTACTCTATTTTCTGGTTATCCTCCTCCATCTACTCAACAATCGGTTCTGGCCATTGCAGGTCAATACCCACAACAACATTTTCTTCCAATGACTCTGTGTGAACAACACTAGCCATAGTTTCTTCAATTATTTCCTCAAAAATTGGTTCTGACCATTGCAAGTCAATACCAATAGTAACATTTTCTTCTAACGACTTTGTGAGAACAAAACCAACCACATTTTCTTCAACTTTCCCCTTGGTTGAGATTGGTTCTTTTGTAATAGTTTCGACCACAATTCCTTCAATTTTTCTAATTTGTTGACTAGTTGACACTGGTTCTTATGTGACAATTTCAATAATGGTGCCCCTAGCCGTCCCTACAAATTTCAATATTGGGGGAGAGATATTTTATTTCATCGAGCATCTAGGGGTGTGAAATTTCCTTGTCTCTCTTGGTAGGGAGGTAGAAAGTGGAGAACAAGGGATATCCTCCTTGATTTCCATCCTTTCTGCACCTGCTACTTTAATTCCTTCTCCTTCCCCTGGCTTTTCTTCACTTTAATTCTCCTTTTCTTGTGCCACCTACTTTTTCATTCTAGCTACTTGCTCAGTAGTCCATACTGGTTCTTGTGTAACAATGTCAACCATGAATTCCACTTCTTCCACCAGTTTCTCCATTGGTTTGGTAGGTGATGTTGGTTCTTCTGTAAGAACATCGCTTGCAATTTATTCTACTGTTGGCAATTCTTCTATCATCTTAGTGGTCGATGTTGGTTCTTGTGTAACAGTGTTGACTACACTTCCTTCCACTTCCATTTCTCTTGTTTCCAGGTTAGAAGTTGACGTTGATTCCTATGTAGTAGCACCATCTGCACCCCCTTCTACCTCCATTTCTTCTTCTTCTAAGTTCGCAGTCGATGCTAGTTCTTGTGTAACAACAATCATTTACAGCTCCTTTATCTATTAGTGATTCTGTTGTAGCCTACTCCATCACCAATGCTTCCATTTTCTCAATAGTTGATGTTGGTTCTTGTATAACAATGTCATATGTGGCTTCTTCTTTTGCTACTAATCCCTCTTCCTCTCTTACTAGCATCATGGCCACAATTTCTTCTTCTACCAATTCAGTGAATTGTGGCCGAGCCATGGAAGTTTGTGACAAGGCATGTGCCAACAACATCCTGGAAAGCCCATGGTTTGTGAGGACTTCTAATGGTTTCCCTGATGGTGAGCAGACCATGCCATTAACTGCAAATTATTCCATAAGAAATGTGGCATACCCAGAGAATGCACACGACGGAACTGAAGGCAAGTAAGAAGTTTAAAATGTTATTTGAATAGGGTAGCAAGCTTCCCTTCACAAGTGATGTATCACACCATACAATACGTGACCTCAGCCCATGGATGTGGCAAAGAATTCCAATCATATCCCCTTCCCTTTTTAACTACGATTTCCCCTTCCTACAAGAATAATTCTAGAAATTTTGGTAGAGGAGATTTCTGGGCAAAACATTTCTTGCCAACTTGCGGCAATTGCCAATAGTCGAAATAACTTCATCTGTGACAGGAATGTCCAACCCACTATCCATGGAATAATTCCTATCCAAGTTCACCTCAAATTCAATTGTAACAGCTTCATCGAATCCATGCAACCTCTTAAAATAAGTATACCACCCCGCATTTTGAAAAACCTGCAATACATCCAGATGGCATCGGACCTACACTATCTCTTCAGGTTCACACTTAACAACTTGCCCATCCATTTTGAAAATTTCTCTATAGAAGCACTAAGAGTAGCAACAAAAATGTTGAGGAGAGCGTTAGTTGGTAAAGATGCGATGACATGGATTATGATTGCAAGGGATGCGGTGAAAGGGAAATCCGAGCTAATATTATGGAGAAATCCATGGTGGATTATGGTAAATAATGGAAATTATTACAATGTGTTGGAAATGACCATAATTCAATTCAATCGTACATAGTTCAAGTTCCAATGCATAGAGATAATTGCGCAAGGTATGGTGGAGATCGAAATGTTAATGTGGAGTGTATGAGTTAGAGTGAGGTTCAACAACAATGATGATGAATCATTATTGTTGTTAAATACGACATGCTTAAAATTAATATAGTACCTCCCCCCAACTAAGGGATGATCTTCCATAGTCATGCTTAGTCATGTCATAGATGAAATGTCAATCAAATTCACGAAGTTAGTTGGGGACATACCTGGCAACTTACCTTAACGGAGTAACAACACCAATGTACGTAGACAAAATTGTGACAAATGGAGTAACAACACTGGAGGAGTAACAACACTGGTGTACTCAAACGAAATCATGATAAATAGAGTAACAACACTAGAGGAGTAACAACACTGGTGTACTTAGATGAAATCATGATAAATAGAGTAACAACACTAGAGTACTTATATGAAATCATGATAAACAGAGTAACAACACTGGAGGAGTAACAACACCGATGTACTTAGATGAAATCATGACAAATAAAGTAACAACATCGAAGGAGTAACAAAACCAGTGTACTTAGAAAGAATATTCTCTAGCACTTTATTTTTACTCTCAACTTGACCATTCACTTGAGGATGATATGGAGATGTCACCCTGTGCTTCATTCCATACTTCTTCATAAGCCCTGCTATCAGATGTGATCTGAACTGCGCTCCTCCATCTGAAACTATCTCTTTAGGAGCTCTATAACGAGTGAAAATTTCTTTGAATAAGAAATCTGAGACAACCTATTCTATTTCTTTCACAACAGCCTTGACCTCTACCCACTTTGTCACACAATCCGTGCAGACTAGAATGTCGACTTTCTGATGTGAGGATGGATTGAATGGCCCAATGAAATCAGTAGCCCATTTCTCAAAGGGCTCAAGAACTAGTTGAGGCTATCAAGATATCTCATCTGGTTGACCAGGTTGTCCCATCCACTGGCAACCATCATACCCTTGAACATACTTCCTTGCATCAAAAAACATAGAGGGCCAATAGTATCCCATCTGTAACACCTTATGACTTATCCTCTTATCTGAAAAATTCCCCCCATAGGGGCCATCATGAGCAGCTTTCAGGACATCACAGATGTCATCTTCACCTATGTAGCACCAGATTTGTTGATCAAGTCCTATATAAAAGATGTATCCCTCTATCCACGAATGACACTATGATGGATAATCCTTCGCTACTCTCTGTATGGTAAGTGTTGAGGTGATTCTCCTGTGGAAAGATGGATAGCAATATCTGCATAACATGGAGTGTGAGTAGAAATTGAAAAAATATGTTCATTTGGAAAACTATCCTTTACAGGTGCACCTTCATCACTAGTATCTAGCCTAGACAAGAAATCTGCAACTACATTATCTTTCCCTGGCTTATCTACAATGGTAATATCAAGTTCTTGAATTAATAATAACTATCTCATAATACAACCAGGGGTTATTGGTTTATTCATCAGATACCTGATGGTTGTATGATCAGTGTGCATGAAAGTGGGATACCCTGTAATGTAATGCCAAACTTAATAATATCATAAATAATAGCCAAAATCTCTTTTTTTTGTTACCATATAATTCAATTCAGAAGGAGTCAAATTCTTGTTGACGTAATAAATCACATAAGGTTTCTTGTCCTCCTGTTGTCCCAAGATTGCCCCTACTTCTATGTGAGAAGCATCTATAGAGATATGAAATAGGAGCTTCCAATCAAGACCATGTAATATGGAAATTTGCAAACTAGTTCTTTTATTTTAACAAAGGTTGTTTCATATTCATTTGTCCGCACAAATTCTGCATCCTTAGGTAATTGGAAAAGTGGAAAATTTATCTTAGAAATCTTTTTCTATAAAACATATATAATAACTAGCATAACCGATGAAAATATGTACCTACATCGATGTTTTAGGTGTAAGAAAATTTAATATTACCTCTATCTTGTCAGGATCAACCTGAATTCCTGCAACTGAAAGAAGATGTCCCAACACTATTCCTTCCTTCATCATCCTATGGAATTTTATTTTGCTAAGAGAAACATGTGTTTTATTACATATTTTAAGTACTTTCTCTAATTTTTCTAGACCTTCTTCAAAGGAATCCCCATATGGGGTGAAGTCATCCATGCAGATTTCAACATTATCATTGACTAGATCAGAAAAAAATCCCCAATATTGCCCGTTGGAAAGTATAAGGAGCATTACAGAGACAAAATGGGAGGAATCGGTATGTAAAGGATCCCCAAGGGCATGTGAAGGTAGTTTTATCTTGATCCTCAGGGGCTATTTGGATCTAGTTGTACACACTAAATCTGTCTAGAAATGAGAACTTCTTTCTGGCTAATGTATCAAGGACCCAGTCAATAAAAGGTAAGGGAAAATGATCCTTCTAAGTTGCTTTATTTAATTCCCTATAACTAACACAAATCCACCATTTTCCATTCTTTTCGGAACAATGACTAGTGGGGATACCCATTGGCTGTTTGAGATTTGGTAAATAAATCCCACATCCAATAGTTTTTGTAATTTGTCTTTGAAACTGTTCTTTAAAGCAGGATTCATTCTTCTTTGTGGTTGCCTGATAGGTCGACATTCTTGTTTAATGTATATGTGATGAGTACATAAATCAACATGCATCCCTATCATGTTTGTATATTCCCAAGTGAAGTCTTATTTATGTTCCTGAAGGACTTTTAGTAACCATTTAGACTGGGAATGTGAAAGGTTGGAATTAATGTTCAATGTCTTTCTTTGTTCAATTTCTATAGGAATATTATTACGGGGTACAATTGTAGGAACGTTTTCAACTTCAGTCTCTGGTTCAATATCTTCCTAAACATTGCAACTCATAACAGATTCTAATAGCTGCCGGGTTGAATCAAAAACAAAATTGGGATTGCTGATAAAAGAACTAATGATATCATCTTCCATTTCATCCTTAAAACAGAGGGCTTCACCAATAATAATAATTGGTCTAATTTCTTTGTTTTCAGGTTTGAGCCCTTTCATAGGTAGAGGTTTTTATGATAAGGTAAATCCCAGTTTATCTTATAAACTTGGTTTTGCAGGGGGATAAATAATAAGATTCTTTGTAACTTCCCCATTGGATATTACCATATTTCCCGACTGACACCAAATGTAAGCATCTGTGGTCGCAAGCCAAGGTCTTCCTAAAATCAAAGGATGCCCATTGGCTGGGGATTAGGTATGTAATACTAAAATATCAACAGGGTAATGCCATGAGTCTACTGAAATAGTTATATTTTCCAACTTCCCTACTATTGGGCCACTAATTTTTCATTAATATTATCACTTTTTAACGTCTATTTCATCCATTTCTACCATCCTTTATCACGTCATTTATCATAATTTATCATATAATTCCATTTAATAATTTTTTATGCTCTTATGGATAAATACTATTTTTTCTCCTTTATTTTTAATATATTAAAGATTATTATGCATTATTTTTCCAATGATGGTTTATTAATGAATTTGTTATAACATCACTCACTATTTTAGCCTCCAATATCTCTTCCAAATTTCAAATTTGATCTCTAGCTCATAATCAAATATTCCAACTTAGAAATTTGTTGGGATAAGAAGTGACAATTTTTCATTCGACATTTTGGGCAAATGAAGATTAATATTCCTTCCTTCATCATCCTATGGAATTTTATTGTACTAAGAGAAACATGTGTTTTCTTACATATTTTAAGTACTTTCTCTAAGTTTTCTATACCTTCTTCAAAGGAGTCCCCATATGGGCTGAAGTCATCCATGTAGATTTCAACACTATCATTGACCAGATCAGAAAAAATGCACAATATTGCCTGTAGGAAGGTAGCAAGCACATTACAAAGACCAGATGGGAGGACTTGGTATGTAAAGGTTCCCCAAGGGCATGTGAAGGTATTTTTATCTTGATCCTCAGGGTCTATTTGGATCTGGTTGTACCCACTAAATCCGTCCAGAAAGGAGAATAACTTCTTTCTTCCTAATGTATCAAGGACCTGGTCAATAAAAGGTAAGGGAAAATGATCCTTCTGAGTTGCTTTATTTAATTCCATGTAATCAACACAAATCTGCCACTTTCCATTCTTTTTCGGAAAATTGACTAGTGGGGATACCTATTGACTCCTTGAGATTAGGTAAATAAATCCCACATCCAATAGTTTTCATAATTCCTCTTTGAAAATGTTCTTTAAAGAAGGATTCATTCTTCTCCGTGGTTGCCTAACGGGTTGATATTCTTCTTTAATGTATATGTGATGAGTACATAAATCATTAGTTATCCATTTCATGTCTGTATATTCCCAAGCGAAGCCTTATTTATGCTCCTGAAGGACTTTTAGTAACTGTTCAGATTGGGAAGCTGAAAGGTCAAGATTAATGTTCAATGTCTTCCTTGGTTCAATTTCTACAGGAATACTATTACGGGGTACAATTATAGGAATAATTTCAACTTCAGTCTCTGGTTCAATATCTTCCTAAACATTGCAACTCATAACAGATTCTAATAGATAGCGGGTTGAATCAGAAACAGAATTGGGATTGCTGATTAAAGAACTAATGGCATCATCTTCTGTTTCATCCTTAAAATAGAGGGCTTTACCAATAATAAGAATTGGTCAAACTTCTTTGTTTTCAGGTTTGAGCCCTTTCATAGGTAGAGGTTTGTGTGTTAAGGTAAATCCCATTTTATCTTATGAACTCGATTCTGTAGGGGGATAAAGAATAAGATTATTTGTAACCTCCCCATTGGATATTACCATATTTCTTGACTGACACCCAATGTAAGCGTCAGTGGTCGCAAGCCAAGGTCTTCCTAAAATCAAAGGATGCCCATTGGCTGGGGTTTGGGTATGCAATATTAAAAGATCAACATGGTACTGCCATAAGTCTACTAAAATAGTTATATCTTCCAAATTCCCCACTGTTGGGCCACTAATTTTTCATTATTATTATCACTTTTTAACATCCATTTCTACCATTCTTTATCATGTCATTTATCATAATTTATCATATAATTCCATTTAATAATTGTTTATTCTCTTATGGATAAATACTATTTTTTCTCCTTTATTTTTAATATATTGAAGATTATTATGCATTATTTCTCCAATGATGGTTTATTAATGAATTTTTTTATAACATCACTCACTATTTTAGCCTCCAATATCTCTTCTAGATTGCAAATTTGATCTCCAGCTCATAATCAAATATTCCAACTCAGAAATTTGTTGGGATAAGAAGTGACAATTTTGTGTTGGATGGTTCGGGCAAATGAAGATGAATATTCCTTCCTTAGTCATCCTATGGAATTTTATTGTACTAAGAGAAACATGTGTTTTCTTACATCTTTTAAGTACTTTCTCTAAGTAATCTAGACCCTCTTAAAAGGAATCCCCATATGGGGTGAAGTCATCCATGTAGATTTCAACACTCTCATTGACTAGATCAGAAAAAATCCCCAATATTGTCTGTTGGAAGGTAGCAGACACATTACAGAGACCAAATGGGAGGACTCGGTATGAAAAAGGTTCCCCTAGGGCATGTGAAGGTAGTTTTATCTTGATCCTCAGGGGTTATTTGGATGTGGTTGTACCCACTAAATCCGTCTAGAAAAGAGAAGAACTTCTTTGTGGCTAATCTATCAAGGACCTAGTTAATAAAAGGTAAGGGAAAATGATCATTCTGAGTTACTTTATTTAATTACCTGTAATCAACACAAATATGCCACTTTCCATTCTTTTTTGGAACAATGACTAGTGGGGATAACCATTGACTATCTGAGATTGGGTAAATAAATCCCACATCCAATAGTTTTAGTAATTCATCTTTGAAAATGTTCTTTAAAGAAGGATTCATTCTTCTCTATGGTTGCCTAATAGGTTGACATTCTTCTTTACTATATATCTGATGAGTACATAAATCACCAGGTATCCCTTTCATGTATGTATATTCCCAAGTGAAGGCTTACTTATGTTCCTGAAGGACTTTTAGTAATCGTTCAGACTGGGAAGGTGAAAGGTCAGGATTAAGGTTAAATGTCTTCCTTGGTTCAATTTCTATAGGAATACTTTTACGAGGTACAATTATAGGAATTTTTTCAACTTCAGTCTCTAGTTCAATATCTTCCCGAACATTGCAACTCATAACATGTTCTAATAACTAGTTGGTTGAATCATAAACATAATTGGGGTTGCTGATAAAAGCACTAATGGCATCATCTTTTGTTTCATCCTTAAAACAAAGGGGTTCACCAATAATAAGAATTAGTCTAATTTCTTTATTTTCAGGTTTGAGACCTTTCACAGGTAGAGGTTTTTGTATTAAGGTAAATCCCAGTTTATCTAATGAACTCAGTTTTGCAGGGGGATAAATAATAAGATTCTTTGTAACTTCCCCATTGGATATTACCATATTTCTCGACTGACACCCAATTTAAGCGTCTATGGTCTCAAGCCAAGGTCTTCTTAAAATCAAAGGATTCCCATTGGCCGGGGATTGGGTATGTAATACTAAATGATCAACATGGTACTGCCATGAGTCTATTGAAATAGTTATATCTTCCAACTCCCCTACTATTGGGCCACTAATTTGTCCTTATTTTTATTACTTTTTAATGTCAATTTCATCCATTTCTACCATTCTTTATCATGTTATTTATCATAATTTATCATATAATTCCATTTAATAATTTTTTATGCTCTTATGGATAAATATTATTTTTTTCCTTTATTTTTAATATATTAAAGATTATTATGCATTATTTTTCCAATGATGCTTTATTAAAGAATTTGTTATAACATCACTCACTATTTTTGTTAGGCCCCTATACTACTAGTGTAACCCCTTATTGTTATTAGTAAAACCCCCTTATTATATTGATGTACCCATGTAGTGCCCATATTGTTACTATTGTGCCCCATAGAAGCCCACTATTGTTATTATTGTGCCCTTACATTATTATTGTTATGTTCAACTTTGATTATATTATGACCCCTTAGACTCCTATATATAGAAAGGAGGTCTTTTCATTTATATCATCCAAGAATTGTTCATTTGTGTAATGTAAAGGATGTTTCCCCCTCTAAGAGGTTGAATTCTAAGGTGTTTATCTATCTTTTCTATCTTTTTGTGAGCTGGTTTCATAACATTTGGTATCAGAGCTTTGGATTCTAGGGTTTCGCTACTCCAAATAGGTGATTGTGGCATTTGCGCTATAACTTTTTTCTGTGACATTTTAGATGCTAAAAAAAAACCCATTTGGGAAAAAATCCTTCTGAACCGCAGGTCTAAATTTCAGAGCTTTTCACGCTATATTTTCGGAGATATGATCTGAGGAAGTTGGCATTTTTGCAGACTCCCGAATTACATTCCAAATAGGTGACCTGGGGAAAATAGTCATAACTTTTGTTTTGAGCATCAGATTGAAATTTCGTAAGAAGTTATAGAAATATGACATATAAAGAAGAAAAATGTGTAAGAAGTGAAAGATCACATTGAGAAAGAAGAAATGAATCCAACCATTTCTTGTAATTCATTGGTTGGAATTACCACTCCTGAAACTATCAAGATAGAAGGACATATCAAGAATAAAAATGTTCAAGAAGTGAAAGATCACATCGAGCGTTAAGAAATGTATCCGACCATATCTTGTAAAGGATTGGAAGAAATTTCCACTCCTCAAACTCTAAAGATAGAAGAACATATCAAGAAGAAAAAGGTTCAAGCAGTGAAAGATCACATTGATCATCAACAACAAGTTCTCCAACTTTTAAAGGATAACACCACTTTGGTGCAAAATTGAATGAAACAACAGGTAGATCAACAACATAGTGAAAAATGTTTTGATGTAGGTGATTGGGTATTTTTACCACTACATCTCAAGCAAGCTATTTATGAGAAGGAAATTTTGGAAATACTACATGCACTTAAGAAATGGCAACCTTACCAAATGGGAAGACACTTCAAGGTAAAAATGGATCATGATAGTCTTAAATATTAGAACAACTATTATCTTTAGAAGAATAGAAAAAGTGTGTCACAAATATGTTGGGTTATGACTTTGACATCATATATAGAAAATGGAAGCAAAATTTGTTTGCGGATTCACTCTCAAGAAAGGATGAGGATGTGGAAGCATTGTTTTGTACTATTTCTATTATCCAACCAGATTGGATAAACAAAGCAAGGGATGAATGGAAGAAGGACGAAGAAGTATGGCCACTTATTCAAAAGTTGCAAAAGATCCCAATTCAAGCAATATTGTCAGAAATTGAAGAGGAAGGAAAAATCATATTGGAACTTGGAGTAGTCACAGAAACAAGAACCTGACAGCTACGGAGTCGATCAATTTTAGAGTATCTCATCAAGTGGAAGAACTTACCCATTGAATATTCCACATGGGAGGACAAGAATTTTATACAAAAGCATTAAGAACTACTCAAGCATTGAGGACAACACTTTTTGAAGGAGAGGGGCATGTTAGGCCCCTATACTACTAGTGTAACCCTTATTGTTATTAGTACCAACCCTTATTATTATGATGTACCATGTAGTTCCCATATTGTTACTATTGTGCCCCAATAAAAGCCCACTATTGTTATTATTGTGCCCTTACATTATTATTGTTATGTCGGCTCTGATTATATTATGACCCCTTAGACTCCTATATATAGAAAGGAGGTCTTTTCATTTGTATTATCCAAGAATTGTTCATTTGTGTAATGTAAAGGAGGCTGCCCCCTCGAAGAGGCTGAATTCTAAGGCGTTTATCTATCTTTTCTATCTTTTTGTGAGTTGGTTTCATAGCAATTTTAGCCTCCAAGACCTCTTCCAGATTGCAAATTTCATCTCCAGCTCATAATCAAATATTCCAACTCATAAATTCGTTGGGATAAGTAGTGACAATTTTGTGTTGGATGTTTAAGGCAAATGAAGATGAATATTGAAACTCTGAGATGTGGGTTTCATGAAGAATGGACCAAATTAGCTTTTTAATTCACAATTTTCCAAAATTCGGTTTGGATTGAGAGAAATGCAAGGTTCTTCGAAGATGATTTTCTGTGATTTGCTGCTATGGTAATTTTCCAAATTCTTCCAATTGTAATACCAGATTCGACTTGTTCCTAGTGAATGATGATGGGAAGATCTTTTAGATCTAATCTTTTTTATTGATATTATGTAATAAATCCAAAATTGTAATGGAAATAATTTTGTAATCAACTTTGTTGTAACTTCACTTTTCTCTCTATGTATTTAAATGAAAACATAGATCAAAGAAGGGGGGGATAATTAGGAGATAAGAGATGGACAATTACGAAATAGGATGTAGGAGAAGAGACAAGAGATGAGAGACGAGAGATGAACAATTGTTGAATTTGAGGCAAGCTAAGAGCTCTATTATGTTGTAATTATTTCTCTAATATATTTTAATGAAGGAAGCTATCCACTGAGTTCTACATCTGTTACTTGTAATCTGATCTAGATTATTTCTCAAGGTAGAACCGAGTTTTGGGTAGTTGGGCCCACTACCTTGGACGAGGTGCTGCCTTGAACATGTAAATTAGTGCATTTATGTGTTTGTTTATTTGAATTTCAATTGGCATTCCTGAAAGTAGATTTCATTTCTTTTAACTAATTTGTTGTTTGCTGCATTTTCCAGATTTGTTATTTCATCCAATTTCTAGATTTCATTTAATTTACTGCTCTAGATTAGCATTTGAATTATGCTAGGTGAAATATACTAAATTTCCAATTCAGAAATGTGTGGTTTAATTTAGCAATGATTCAAGTTGTCTGACTAGCCTATTTTTTTTCTTGTCTTTTACTTTCTTATTTTTAATTTTAGTTTTATTATTTAAGTCTTACATTTTATTTCTTGTTGAATGAACTTGATAGTATAGAACAAAATCATATAGAACTAGAGTTAGATGTTGGTATTTTTTATGCATATATTTATCCGATTTCCTTGAAATAAAGAGACGTTCCCCAGGTTGATAATAATGTTCAAGTGATTAGTTGTTTTTATTAAGCAATTAATTTTCCCCAACTCCAACCGGTCTTATAGTTGACCGATCTACAATTCTAGGATAGTGGGAGTTGGTTTAATGTTTCACAGACCCAAGGTAATCACAGTTGCAGAAGTTATAACATTAATTTCTGCCCCTAAGTCTACCAACACATTTGGTATATCAACCCCATTAATTTGTACTATAAGAATCGAGTTCCCTGGATCTTCGTACTTAAAAAGTATAGACTTCCCCAAGATTATATATGATAATTTTCCCATAACATGAATAGTGAGTGGATCCTTTAGTTTTCTTTTAGTTTTCTTATAGAAAAATTATTTTATTGTTTTGGCATAAATCGGTATATCCTTCACAGCTTGAAGTAGGGGGATTTTGATAAGTAGATTTTGCAATTCCCCTAAAAAGTCAAATTCAGGACAAGGACTCTATTTTCTCAAGGATAGTCTCTCAGGATAAGGTGGACTAGTCTGACATCCTCTAGTAAAAATTGTTTGAGAAGGTTTTTGTTGTTCCATAGGAGTTTGTGTTGACTCATGCCCAATTGTTCCAACATAATTCCTAGGTTCTGGTTATGAGATTTCATCATTAGTATGTTCAACAATTATTGGTGAAGTCTGATTATTTACCACTTGACCTAACCAGATATTTAATTCATTACATTTTGCAGTGGCAATACTGTATGTAGGAAGGTTGAGTGTCTCAACCTATTGAGCCCCCCTATTGTTTGGATTTGGATTGGATTGAACATGCAGTTGTGGACGAAGAGGAGGATTATTGGTGGAGGCATTAGAGGGCAACTGTAACTGTTGTTGTGGCATAGGCTGGGAGAATTTTCCTGAAGGAGGAGGAGGAGGAGATCTACGCCAATTCTGGGGCCATGATGGAGCTAGACCAGACTGAGGGAACCATGGTTGGCAGGGCATTGGATATTGACAAGATTGCGGCCATGAAGGTGAAAAAGGTATAGACTGAGGCCCAAAATTCAAATTATTAAAATATCGAGAAGGGTTTTTAGGCATAACTTGATTCATGTTTTGTAGTCGTGGTTGCCATGGTTTCTTTGATCCCATGAAGTACATTTGATCTACTTCTTCATTTAGCCCATGAAAAATTGCCTTCATTCTAGGAAGAGATGGAAAAGTGTTAGTGTAATGGCTTTGTTCACATATTACATAGGTCTTGATAGTATTCAGTGGACATTCCTTCAATAGATGCTTCTTTCTACATTGAAGGAAAAAAATAGACATGGCCTTCTCTGCTTCTGTCTGCTTCTATTTCACCTGTAAAATGTCCAGCTATGAGGATAGTGTGCTCAAGATATTAGTCCTCAAGTTGTCCAACAAGTTTCCAATTTCTACTTTCGTAACTCCACTGTTGGATGTCTTGAGGGTTCTGATCCCATCCCTCTACCTCACAACTCCATGTGAACACTTAATGCACAATTCATAGATGGTGTTAAAATCTTCCTTTGATATGTCTCCCTTTCCTACTATGTTCAAAAGTTCCAAAGATTCCTCCCTTAGTGCCCAGAGAAAATTATTTTCAATATGTCCTTATCTAGATCACTATGGCCTGATCTCTTCAAAATGTATTGGAAATGTTCCACAAATTCCTCCATGTTCTCATCCTCTTTATACATAATCTTATAAATTTATTCTTTAACATCATGGGATTTGTAGTAGTCTTAACACTTTTTGAGGAAAATCATCTTTATACCATCCCATGTAGTGATATATTTCCCTCCTAAACCCATGAACCATATCAAATTTGTTCCCTTCAAATTGGCGGGGAATATATTTAATTTTTGTGTATCAGAAATATAGTCATACCCCAAACATACAACGTCGAATTCAAACAGGAAGGTGTCTGGATCTTCAGAAGAAATACCATGAAAGATAGGTAATGCTATTAGAGGAATATGCTTCATAGGTGCATCACCCCTTATATCACCAATTGGGAACTTGATCGAAGAAGTTGCATGAACTATGAATATCTTCTAATGTTCACTTGGAATCTCAAAAGGTTTTGGTTGTTCTATAATGCATGGTTGAGTTTGTTTAAAAACACTCCCTCAATCAAATGGTGCAATGAATTCCCTCAAGTCTTCTTCTTCTTCTGAACTCACAGTGTTTAATTCTCCAGATCCTCTACTTAGTACTTCTTCTTCCTTGAATTGTGCTTCTGTTATTGGGGGAGGTTATGGTTGTGAAACTGACTGCCCTCTAGATCACGTATGAGATCTCACCCTAACAGAAACTCACAATGATACTCCTGATTCAGGTCTTGAAATGATTTCTTGGATATAGGTATTTCTGCCTAGATCTTTCCTTCCTCTTTTTGGGGGTCTTCCTCTTCTCCTTTTATTTATATCTTTGTTCATGCAATTAGAAAATAAAAGGAAAACATTCAAATAAATTGAAATCTGAAGAGCTAGAGTAGGGTGAAAAATTCCCTCCCCAAGATGAGAGAGTGGCCCCAAAAAATAAAGAAAAGTAAGGAAAGCAAATCAACCACAAAATTCTAAGCTCAAGCCTTCAAACAGGGTGAAAAAAAAAATTCCCTTCCTAGGATGAGAGAATGGTTCTTATGAAAGAAGCAAACAATCTAATGCTCAAGACCTGGAGCAAGGTAAAAAATCTTCCCACCCCAAGATGAGAGAATGGTCCTATGGTCAATACTGGTTGTACTTTCGCACTTTTGATAGCCTCTCGGGAAATGGTGCCAAAATGTTGGCCTTCATATATGAATCATGCAATTCACTCAATTCTACATTAATTTTCAACCTAGGGCTCAACTTGTTATTTCAAGGCTATCATGCAAGGTATATGTAGGGTATAAGATCCCTACCAAGCATTGAACATTCAATCATAACATAACAATGTGTAACAAAAAGTTATAATTGTAACAACAAATAAGAGTAAACACAAGTTAAGACTCATAGAAACACACTAAAATAATTACACAACAAAGAGATAACACAAAAAAAAAAAAACCTACACACACATCTTATCCAACGGTGTCTGGTCAGGAGAGTGGGCACCACTCCTTGATCATAGCTATGGGAAGATTAATATCTATAAAATATTGAAAGGATCAATAATTGTATTAATCGAAATATCATTATAGAGGTCTATTGTTACAACTCAAAATTATTGTATATCTCCTAGTGATGGCTTTCCCAGCCCCGTAATCCCTACTTCTACATTTCATTAATCAGCTGACAGTGCCTAAGATTATGACAGTTTTCTGCCTACAAATACATAGCGGTTTCTTGAGATAACTAGAACTCAAAGATAACACTTATGTTGGTCGATAGGTTGATTAACCATTGCAACTATATCCAAAGATAACATTGCCAACTAAATAGTCATCATAGGTTGAATCATGCTTTTGATCATCATTCCTCCAAGTCTGCAGAAAAAACTTTAGTTAGCAAGTTTCTTTATGAAATAATCCCCCTATGAATATGCTTTATTGATTAACATTGCACAAATACATGACAATATGTGTATATTCACTATTTAGAATGAAAATTGACCAACAAGGGCATGAAATGAATTTAGGAAAGGGATAAAAAGGTGGGTAAAACTAGGCAAAATTAGCAACCAACACCTAGTCCTAAACACAGTCTTGTAAATGTCCTCTTCTTTGATGCATACCTGATGGTTTCTAGATCTCAGATCGATCTTTGATAACATTGCTACACCCTTCAGGTAATCGAACATGTCATCAATCCTCGACAAAGGGTACTTGTTCTTGATAGTCACTTTGTTCAACTGCCTGTAATCAATGCATAATCTGAGAGTACCATATTTCTTCTTCACAAACAATACTAATGCACTCCATGGTGATACACTTGGCCTAATGCATCCTTGTTCAACACTTCCTTCAATTATAGCTTTAACTAAACTAACTCAGGTGTGCTCATCCTGTAAGGTCCTTTTGATGTTGGAGCTTCCCCTGGCACTAACTCAACTGAAATTTATACCTCCCTATGAGGTGGAAAATTTGTAATGTCTTCAGGAAATACATCCTTGAACTATTATAAAACTAGCTACCTGCTTAAGACATCCACATCCTCAAATTCCTTGTGTTTATCCCTAGAAATGTGCACTACAAATAACTTACACCTTTCCTGCAACTACGCTTTTCTTGCATAGTTGGCACCATCCTAACTGATATATCTTTCTTCTTTCCTTGTAAGACTCTTGGTTCTCCATTTTCATCAAGACAATCAATGGATTTGTCATAATATTCTACCTTGTTTCTATGAAGATACAACCAGTCCATGCCCAAAAACATAATGTATGAACCCAACGGTAATACATTCAAATTTGTTGCGATAAGCATACGGTTCAATTCAAATGAAAAGTCTCTTGCCTAATGATGAACTCATTTATTCATACTTGTAGCCAATTGCACTAACCAATATTATGTAACCAATTCCTTACTAAAACCGTACTTATCCACCAATTCAAGACAAGCACAACTATAATTAGATCTAAGGTCAATAAAAGTAGAAATAACTTGATCACAGACCTTACCATCCATTTCAATGATACATACCTGATGCTCTACATGTTTTTTATCCAAGGCTACATAGATACATGGAATAATCTGATCAATGTCTCCAATAGTCTATGGATCCCATGCACTGTAAATCTTAGGCCTACCACTCTTGTACTGTGGACAATACCTCCTATGATGATCTCCTCCACAAGTCCAACATTACACGGGGTCCTTATTCTACTCCTCAAATCTGTGTCCTTGTCCTCTATCTAATGCATTGAACCTCTTAAGTGGTGCAACATTCTCCTTGTTACCCGAATCCTATGGTCTTACTCACTTCTTTTCTCATTTTCCTTTGTTCTTTGCATTACCTCTCCAATCTGGCATCGGCTTAGTTCAATGCTTTGATTGTTCATAGAAATGATTTAGTTTTTTGATGGCCTCCTCTAATGATCTAGGCTCTTCAAACTAATCCTATCTTTTAACGTAACTGGTAGACCACTAATGAATCTCTGAATCTTAGACTTCTCCTCCTTGAGGTAGGGCACATACCTTAGCAACTCCAAGAATTTGCTACTGTACTCATCATCTATCATGAATACCATCTTTAGCTTATAAAATTATTTTTCCCTGTCATCAAAGTATCCTTCTGCCAAATACTTCTTGAATATACACTCAAACTCACTCCAAGTCAAATCTTCCCCATTTATACCTCTGACATTCTACATGTCCTCCCACCAAATGTATGCTTTTCCTTTTAGGTTGAATATAGCCACTCAAGATTTCATGTTCTCTGAATAGTCATACAATATGAAGAAATTCTTCATGCCTAGCAACATTGCCTCTGCATCTTATGATTTCTTTACCTCTCCATCAAAATTAGGTGCTTGTGCTTTCTTAAACTCATCCAACAAATACCCCTTATCTATCCTCCTCTAAGGATGACACCGATGATGATCATAGTGCTTATCTGAATCAGAACTAGAATCATACTTATGTTTATCCCTTCTCCTATCTGAAGTGTCCAAAAATATGCCATCTTTGATTGTGTCATCTCTATTTGATCTGTGACCACCATGCGATCTACTACCATATGCCCAATTAGCTCTATCCTCCTACTCATGGCTAATTTGAAGCAGTCCTTGTTGCTACAAAATATGACAACCTATGAATTATGAATACATTTATCTCTCCTAACTTTTACTGTCCCTATATGATTATTTCATTATCTTCCTTACTTCTCCTTAACTCTTCCTTTAAGATTCCTAGTGTCACTACCAAGTTGGAAGAGTTCCCAACACCATACTACTCTTCAGATTCATAGGGAGAGTCTTTGTAGTCAAACATCTTGCTAGCCATTTGATATTTCTTCCTGCAAGGTATATCATGTTAGCTATACCAAATCACAATAAACCAACGTATCTTAGTATAGCTCGTGGAGGATACCTTATCTGCAAGTTCAACAAGTCAACGTGATACATGTATAACATAATCATGACAACATATAGAAACATAAAACATAAGCATACGACCATGCAACTGTCATTCTAGCTAGGGTCTAGTCATCAATGCATGACCTCAACAACAATACACGCCATGACCTCATGCATGAAAATCACCATTATTACATCACTATAGACTTGACCATATGAAAATATGAACATGCATTAGTGGTGCATAACCATCCAAACATATGCATAAGAACGTATGATCAAGCTTGAATGAACAATTCTTGAAATCAAAACTTTAAGAATGATACATGTAACCAAGCATATAATAACGTAACCAAACATGAAAGAATGTAACCAAGAATACTACAATGGTACTTGTAAGTGACATAAATTGACATGTAACCATTTGTACACTTTCATCAATGCATTCCACAGTAACAACTCAAATTTCACATGATGACATCACTACAACCATGAACAACATCATGCCAATGCAACAAGCATATTGAATTCAAGTGTGAGAGACACACATGCAACTGAAATGCATCCATGACCAAAAAATAGTGCATCCAGTTTGAGGGGTGAACGATACTCTGATACCACTTTGTAACACCCTCCTCCCACATCTACCCAAGCAACCGGCCAGCTGGGGTAAACATGTGATGAGAGGCCACTATGGTATGATTCGACCTCCTAATTCATGTTAAGGAAGTGGAACCGATGGAAACACACTATACAAACATTAATCATTAGATAAATGAACCTTAAGAACCAATCCAATACTTTAGACAACTTGCCTTGGGGTCCCACAAAGATTTTGGACAATTTAAGGTGCAGTTTCTCCAATGCTATAGGCATGAGTGCAACCAACAATCCAAAGTCACTCTCACAAGCTTGCCTACTAGCGACCAGAGACCAAAAATGTTCATGCTATGCTAGTGAATTCGAGATTTGAGCCACCTTTTCAGGCCTAAATCCCAAGTCACTACCAAGAATTGAACCATCTCTTCAGATAAGTAAAATAACATGGAAATGATAGTACTAAAGAAAATACATGTTGAAGATCGACTCGACCTATACCAGCCATGAAAATCATTTCTCCAAACATATTTCAAATGTGTAATTTACATGTGTAATTAATAATTCTGAGCATAGGGGTCTCATACTTAGCTGAGAATCTCTAAGAACCATTGATGCCTCAGCACATCAACTTCGTTCCATCCATTAGGGCATAGATACATTGATCATTCAATGACAAGTAAAAAGATGAGGAAAGCCATACATGGTTATGGTCATAAAACACATACATAACAAACATAATAGGGACAAAAATACTCATGAAAGTACAACCATATTGACCACATATAATCCATCAAAATAATCATAGAAATACAAGGAGAAATAACCTTTCATTAATGGTGCAAAATCGAAACCTGGGATAGGACCTCCAAGTTCCACTCAGCCGTAGAATGGGTGAGCCAAATATCTCTTCATACATTCACCCTTATGCCATATTCCAAGCATGAATGTGTGATATCTTAAAACACACCAATCAAAATTGATCTATGGATTCTAGAGGCCATCCACCTCAACCCATCAAACAGTGATTCCACCTCATGGTCAGACATCACAAAACCATCATAAGATCGGTCTCTATACCAGCCATCTAGACCTCCAATGCATTTTTCCAACCTAGCTACAGGACTAGTAACTCAACTCACAACTTTTATTAGGCTCCAAATAATTTGTCCAACCAAAGCCATGGGACTAGAAACTCAACCCACCAAGGGTTCCAAAGCATTTGTCCAACCTAGGCTACAGCACTAGTAATTGAACCCAAGTTGTTCCAGGGCTCTAGAGAATTTGTCCAGCTAAGGCTACTTGACTAATAACTCAACCCAAGCTAAGGAAACATGAGAACCAACCAAAAAAAAACAATGAAAGTAAACCCATAATCACCATGGCTATCTAGGAAATGACAAGGCAAGGCAGTCCACTATAAATTGTGTCCATCCTCCATGCCAGTGACAGATCATAACCAAGAATCCACATGCATATGCCATGCATTCCAAAACTAGTGAAGGAAACATACATGCAACTCAGTACTTGTAAGAAAATCTGATGTAGTTGTTGATCCTTATGTGCTCTTATTTTTTTCCTGCTCTTCCTTTTCCTTCTTGCTCCAAATATCGAAATATGCCACACACCCGAAGAATGTTTGAAGAACAATATAAGTCTCCAAGAGTATGAGAGAGAGAATAGAAGATAATTCCAACACTGAACTAAGAAAAGGTTACCAACTGATCCTCAAAATCCTTTTTTATGAATGAGGTCTATATTTTCTTCATTTTCCATTATTTTCCTTCAATTTCCTCCTCACATACAACTTATGACCTTTCATCTCCCTTCTCTCATGATTTCCATTATTTTCATAAATAAATGTGCCAAAAAATCCATTTTTCCTTTCCAAATCCTTAATCGTTTCATTTTCCAATTTCCTTAGCCATAAGGAATCAAAAGTAATCCCCATCACTAGGATTCTACCCAACATTAAACTTGGTATAAGTGTCCCATAAACTGTGGTTATTATTTTTCCTTTATTTACTTTTATTACATGGAATTCTCACCAAGGTTGTTACAAAACCATCCCCCTTGAGGGAACACCATTCTCGGTGTTCAACAACACATATAACCACCACATTGTTGTAAGAAAAATATACTGTCGATGGAGATTTATAAGTTATCTTGATGCAGTATTTACAATAATCAACCTAATAAGAAGCAACCAACAGAACAACATAATAACATGACATCATAACAACATACCACATACTAGAGCTTTATAACACATCTCATTACGGTATTTACAATGATCATCCTCCTGAGTGCCAATCCACACGACATCATAACATCATGATAGCATAACCACCTGATAGTATAATGACATGACAACATAATCATAATAACATGATACCCATACCGCATAGTGGAGCCTTCTAACATAGCTCACAGTGGTATTTACATCCATATACATGTGTACATATAGAAACGTTACCAACAATATATACCAAACCATATACCAAAGCATATATCAAAACATATACTAAACACCATATCTAGGCATATATCAAAACATCATATAGCATATACCAAACAATCATAAATCATATACCAGACCACCATAAAGGACAAATCAAACCACCATAAAGCATATACCAAACCACCATATCAAAGTTAATTTTCCTCAATCGAAAAACAAGGAAGGAAACACAGCCTACATATGATCTGCCATCTCTGATGTAGCTTCATCGGGCGCAAAGTTCTTCCATTGCACCTTAACTTTCTCGATTGCTTAGTTTTGAAGCATGAGCACATTTTTTTGTACTATACACTGAGGCTCTGGTTGGAATTCTGCATCTACTTCCACCTACAATACAGACTAGTCAATCACATGATAAACATCCTTAACATACTTCTTAAGCAAAGATACATGGAAAACATCATGGACTTTCATTGTTGAAGGCAGTGCAAGTCGATAGGCTTGTTGGGTGCAGGAATTGCACTTAAGAAAACTCCTCAACACATAATTGTCAACCAAGGGGTTTCGTAAACTTAGAGATGAAGCACAGGAAATGCTAGAAGTGGTATGAAATTTTCCTATTCTTAATCCTACTTCTTAAAGGAAATGTTTGCAGAATTAGACAGAAAATAATCTTTAAAGGCAATTGACACCAAAGAAACTCTAGTGCTGGAATATAAAAGAACAATTTTCAAGTAAATCAAGTAAAGGAGCTTTCACACAACTAAAGCAATCTTAAATGCTGGAAGGAAATGATTTGTTTATACTTAGATAGATGGCTAATAGTTTGAAAAGTCGGCCCTTGCAGAGATCTGTTTTCCTCTTGATCTTCCTTCTACACAAACAACCTGTTCTTGTACTATTGCAATATGCTTGCATTAGTGCAGGTACAGTGCCTCTGTGTAAAAGTATATTTTACCTCCCTTACTGAAGATTTATGTCTTTGTGGAGGTTCTCTAAGCCTCGGGGCTTCGAGCACTCTATTTATGTGACAAGAGACCAACTCTTGCACCGAGGCAGAGTTTCCTTCACCAAGTTTCTAATTTACTTTAAAAAAGATTGAAAGACATGCTGAAAAAGAATCACAATTGCAAATGAAATTCTGAGATAAATTATCTATGGAAAAGAAATGCTTTAATTAATTAAATCTTGCAAAGCAAGTAAACTTCATGAAATGAAAACAACTCGAAGTAATCATAGCAGTAGTCTAAGTGATCTTACATGTATCATCTAACTAAGACAATCTACTTAAAGTATTTCTGTTCCTTGGTCATAAAGCATAAAATTCAAGTATAACATGTCTATGATAAATTCACGCAATTGTGCTTAGATCCTTTAGAAATATACTTTTAATGCCGAAGACAATTACTGAAATTAACAACCCTTTTTCTTGCAAAAATAACTAAAATGATAATCAGGGAAAGAAAAGTGATGTTTGTTGTAAAATAAATGACTGAACCAGAGTGTAGGAAATCACATGCACTGGCACAGGAAAAGGGATTCCTTCACGATCCAAGCAGAAGAAAATCAAGATAAGAACTGTGAGTAAAGAAATGCAAGAAAGGAATTACAGAAAATAAATAACTAAATTAACTCCCAAGCCATGGAATCTTTTCACACTTAAATCCAAAATAGATTTCAATAAGAACTTCAAAAATAAATATAAAGTTTTTCACACCAAGCAACCGCAAAGGGAAATATCCACATAGTCTTTCCGAATAACGAAATCACAAGGGTAAACGAGCTGGGTTGGCTGGGCCCCAGCCAACCGGATTGTTTCCCTTTTAAGAAATGAACAGATTCAACACTCAAGTATGCATCAAAGATAAATTAAACATAGCACATGAATAACATGACAGATTCCTTGTATTACTTGATCAACAAATGTACATAGTAGTGCGATTCCAACCCCAGAGTTGAGGGTGATACCAGACTACACAGAAAATGAAATTATAGTCTAAGGATCACTAACTAGTTCTACCTACAATCTATATTTTATATATCCTTTTGGCCTTAGCCATCTTCCACTAATTACAGTCATTTTCTTATTTAGGCCTTTTAGCCGAACAAACTAACAACCGAACATTACAAAACCGTCTAACAATTATAATGGAACATGTACTTCACTGGCTGTAGACCATCCTTGGAAAACATCCCTGATTGCGCACCACCAATATCCATCCTCAGTTGATCAACAACCGAACTCAGAGCTATGGATAAAAACATCCTTGTGGAAAGATTCATCTCACGGAAATCTCGAACCAATCATCGTGGTAGTGCAGGAGTGTGCCTGCACTGATCATACTAACTCATAATTAACACTAAGTTCCTCAATTACTTCTAGGAAATTATCATAAGTTACAAGAGGTACTTAATAGTGAAATCTATGTAAAAACTATTAATAAATCACTTTAATAAAACTGAATGTAAAATATGAAGCATATGCAGCAATAGGTAGTTATCTTGGACTAGTGCAGGAAAGAGAGGTTTAAGTTGAGATAAAACAGAGGTTAATGTTTATAGAAATGGGGTAAAAATAGGGCAATTTGGGACACCAACATCCTCCCATTCCTAAGTTGTTGTGTGTCCTCACACAACATTTTACCTTCTACAAAAAATCCTCAAAAATGGGTGGCCAACTCTCAACCTTGAACTTCAATGCTTATTCTTGCTTTCACTATCTTTGGATTTTTCCCTCAGGCTCTTCTTAGCTGATTCATCACCTTCTTGAGGCTTTTGTAGCATTTGGAAGCCCGATACTTCCACATTTTTACTTGCTTATTTTTCCTTTTCACCTCTGCAAGTAGCTCCACCTCGCTCTATTTCTACCAAGTTTGTTCCTTCATGACCTGGTTCAAAGCCTCCGGGTCAAGCACTTGCTATTCCAATTCTACTGTTCGGTTGTTGAGGTAGAGAGTAGAGGGTGTCATGCTAAGATCTTCAGGTGTAAATTTCTTCTCTGAAATGGACTCGAAATAGGTCCCATCATTGTCAAGGTCAAGGCCATCAAATGTCTGCATTATGACATCGACTAGGGTTTCTACACACAGGGTTTCCTTGTCACCGAGGGTTTTGATGCCCTTTGCAATCTTCATGCCAAGGGTTTCAGTACCTTGTGCAGTCAATTCCTTAGGGTTTTTAACTCCCTATTCTTCTAGTTCCTCAACGAACTCAATACCCTATCCTTCTAAAACAATAGGGACTTTAGTAACCTGTTTCTCTAAAACAATGGGGGTTTCAATACCCTGTTTCACCAAGGGTTTCAATGTCTAGTTCACTGAAATTATCGAGGGTATCTATATGTTGCTCTTATTCATCTTCATGAACCTCTATTTGGACTTCATTGGTACTTAGTGTTGTCTTCCTCTTCCTTAATTCACTGACAAAAGTTGACAACAATATGTCGTCTTTCGCATTCTCTTCATCTTCCACATTATGTTCTGCTGCATCTACAAGAACTGAGAGATTATGAACTTTATGGGAAAATTGGTTCGTTCCTTGGGAGACAATATTCCTCCTCATCGAGGCTCTAGTCTCTCTCTTCTTAGCTGAGGGTGAAGTATTTTCAACAATCTTCTTCTCTACTTGAACTGGTGTGCTTTCCTATTTCTTCTTTACAGGAGACAATGTCCCTACTTTCCTTTTCTTACTTGTACTCGTGTTGGCATAATTCTCTATACTCCTTGCTCGAAACCCCTTCAAGAATGCTTCCCAAGTTACTCCTTTTTCTTCCAGCTTCTTCTTAAGTAGAATCGTGATAAGTCCATGATGGTAGAGCTTGTTTGCAACTTGGCTTGCGTTTCCATTCTACACGCCCTTTTCCATTTTATCAAGATCCCTGAGCAAGTAGTTAGGGAAATTAATCAATTTTCCCAACTCAAAGTGCAGCAACAATCGAAGGTGATACATGAACGCCAATGTATAACATCCGTCTCCAATCATGAATTTCTTTAGTATGAATAGGAGGTCTCACCACTTCCTGATCATGGTGCTCTATGGGAGTCCTTTCCTCCCGTCAACCTTAAGCTTTTTTTCAACCACGAACCGATGCCATCATTTCTTCTTGAGCCGCTCCTTTTTAAACCAATGCTCTCCTATAAGTGGCAAGCCTATAGCTTGTGAAATAGACTCCTTTGTAACTTTGAGCTTCAATGATCCGACCCTAACTTGGCCTTCTTTTGAATGTTTGTACGAACTCTAGTACCATAGCCATGTCGAACCCATCAAACTTCTGTAAAAATGGCAAGAACCCAGATTCTTGTAATAGTGCAAGATTATTCTGGTACTCTGCGGTTTGTTCTATCTCCTACAAAGGCAACGACTCACTTCTTATGGGTTCCATTTTGAACTGCACTTCACTCTTTTGGTTCACACCCTCGAAGGAATTCCAATGAGTGACACCAATGCTTTGCCGAGAGATTTATTCAGGAGGTTCGTCACCCTTCGTCTTTTTAGCCCCACTCACCTAGTCATAATGAAAACAACTCTTCGTACTAGCACAGATTTGTATCAACCCACTGCAGGAAAGTCATAATGATTGGGTGGAGTGGAGGTTTATGCAGTGGTGGTGCAACAGTTACAATGGTCGGGTTATGGGGTAAGGTAATAATGGACAAGCAATGTGAAATTATTTCAAGGAAGGTGAATACAGGCTATTGGACAAAAATACTATCCCACAGTCCACTTCATAATTTAATCAAGACATACTTTAGCACTTATTAAAAAATTAGATTTCAAAACCCTATACACCTTGCACTTTAAAGATTTTTCTTAAGTTAGTAAATGATGAAACATAGTATTAATTGAAGCATGCAATGCTATGATATACCAGTACTCATGTGCAGGAAAGTAAAGATCCATAAATATCCTTGATGAAAAACTCTTGAACTGTGTGAATTTTACTTGCTTTCATAGTTAGCTATGTTCTTGCACTAAACCTGCTTGCACTGCACATCTTGCACCAAGGACTTTTACCAAAGCAGAAAATATGATAGAACATAATTTTGTAGTTGGAATTAAGATCTTTTGCCTCATTATACAAGAAAAATTTATTCTCCATCCTTTGGTGTTTCACAAGCATGCCTTATAGATTGACTGCATCAAATTCTACAATCAATTTATGAGGGAATAAAGAAGTGGGAAAGGGGGTAATTTTTTTTTTTTAGAATGTGAAGGAACATTATAGCAGGGATTCCTGAAACAATATCACCAAGAGGGATAAACCAAACGGGATGTGGGAAAAAAAATCATGGGAAAAGAGGGATTTTACGAAATCGGGCAAGGGTAGTTTCTTAGAAGAAAGAGTAAGGTAATTAATTAGGGAGTTTAGAAAAGAAAATAGTGGAAATTTTTGAAATGGGAAATAGAAGAAAGGAAAAGTTTTTACCTTGAAATCTGCCTGCACTGGTGCAGGAAAAAATAGTTGTAGTGGGAAGTAAGCGTTTACTTACATAAAAATGTCCATGCTAGTTACCCCAAACTTGGGTAAGTGCTCGGTTTCGTGAACCTACTTCTTCTTGGTGGTAGCTAGCATATCTAAAAATCAAGTAACATTCCCTTTGTATTTAGAATTTCAATCTTCCTACCAACATGCTAGTTTTAAGGTTGATCCTTCTGCAATCATGTCAGTCAACTGATTTTCATAATTCCAGGATTTTTTTTATACTTTTTTTTATCATTTTTTTATTTTGATTTTTCTTTTTTTATTTTTTCAATAAGGACAAGAAGGAATCAAATCTTCAACAGGTTGGTGTTACCACCTATCAACTCCTTTTCAAACGGTTGTTGGACTTGCTGCATAAAATCTCCTTTAGTAAGGGGCTGAAAATATACCTTCAATCTATGCCCGTTTACCAGGAACACAAAATTCCGTCCATCAATAGTTTTGATTTCTACCACTCCATTTTCGAACACTTTGACCACCTCATAGGGTCCCATCCAGCGTGTATGGAATTTTCCTTTAAAATATTTGAATCTAGAATCTTAAAGGAGTACCCAATCACCTGGTTGGAATTGCTTCCTTTGAATGGACTTGTCATGCCACTTCTTGCACTATTGTTGAACCAAGATGTCATGTTGAACAACATCCCTTCGGAATTCATCTACCTCATTTAACTATAGAAGACACTGCTACTGTGCTTCAGAGAGATCTATCCCCAATTGGACTGCAGTTCTAAAAGTCTTGATCTAGAATTCTATTGGCAAGAGGACTTGTTTTCCATACACCATCTCATATGGTGTATGTCTTGTGATGTTTCTCTAAGTGGTTCGATAGGCCCAAAATGGTTCCGGTAATTTGTTAGTCCAATCCTTTCTATGCATATTTACTATCTTTGTGAGGATGGACTCAATCACCTTATTTCTGGACTCCACTTGACCATTTTCTTGTGGGTGATACGATGTAGATTTACTGTGCCATATATTATACTACTCCATCACACCTTGTACCAGATTAGGAATAAACTGTGGTCCATTGTCAAAAGCAATTTCTCTAGGCACACCAAATCTAGTAAAGATACTAGTAAAAATAAAATCAACAACAACTCTTTTAGTAGCAAAATAAACAGCTTTAACTTCTACCCATTTCGTAACAAAATCTATAAAAACCAAAATATGCTTTTTATTTCATGATGTTGGATTTATTGGTCCTACGAAATCAATGGCCCATTTTTCAAAAGGCTCAATCATAAACTGAGGACATAAAGGCATTTCATTGGTTTGATTAGGCTGGCTAATTCGTTGACAACTATCACATCGCTTGACATATTTTTTGGTATGCTTAAATAAGGAAGGCCAAAAATAGCCAGCTCATAACAATTTGTATGTAGTCCACTTATCATCGAAGTGACCCCCACAAGGTTCAACATGGATGTATTTTAAAATATCAAACACTTCTTCCTCTCTTACACATCTATGGGTAATGAGATCTGCTTCGGTGTAAAAGAGGTCTCCTTGGATCCAGGAATATACAACACTTTTCTGAATGATGTTTCGCTTTTCACGAGCGAATAAGTGAGGTGGTAATTTTCTAGTGACTAAACAGTTAGCTATGTCAGCAAACCATGGGGATTTTGTTGACACAACAAAAATATGTTCGTCAGGAAAATCATCATTAATAGGAATTGCTTCACCAGGATTTTTTAACCTTGAAAGATAATCTGCTACTACATTTGATTTTCCTGGTCTATCAACAATAGTAATATTAAATTCCTGTAACAATAGTAATCACCTAGTCACTCTACCACTAGTTAATGGTTTATTCATCAGATATCTTATTGTGGAATGGTTAGTATGTACAAAGGCTTCATATCCTGTAACATAATGTCTGAATTTATTAGTAGAAAAAATTACAGCTAAAAACTCTTTCTCAGTAACCATATAATTGAGTTTGGCGGGTGACAAGTTTTTACAAATGAAATAAATAGCATAAGATTGTTTTTCTTCTTCTTTTCCTAAAGCTATGCCAATAGCAGTATATGAGGCATCAGAGGAAATATGAAATGGTAGGGACCAGTTTGGTCCTCTCAAACTGGTGCTTGGACTAATTTTTCCTTCAATGTTTCGAAGGACTATTGGCAAGTTGTGGACCAAGAAAACTCACTATCTTTAGCCAAAAGTCAGAAAATGGGGGTAGCTATCCTAGAGAAATTCTCAATGAATCTCCTATAGTAGCCCGCATGTCCTAGAAAACCTCTTACTTCCCTTTGATTTTTGGGTATAGGGAGACTCAAAATGACTTCTGTTTTTGCAAGGTCAACCTGGATACCTTTGTTGGAAATAATATGGCCAAGAACCACTCCTGCCTTATGCATTAATCTACATTTCTTGTCACTCAAGGCGAGATGAGCTTCTTGGCAGTGAAGAAGCGCTTTTTCTAGATTCTTGAGGGCTTCTTGAAACGAATCACCAAACACAGAGAAGACATCCATATAGATTTCTACACACTCAAGGTCAGCAAAAATAGCCAAGACTGCCCTATAAAAGGTAGTCGGGGCATTACATAACCCAAAGGGCAGCACTTGGTAAGTGAATGTACCTAATGGACATGTAAAAGTGGTTTTGTCTTGATCCTCAAGTGCTATATGTATCTGGTTTTATCCGCTAAAGTCGTCTAGAAAAGAAAAGTACTTCTTACTAGCAAGGGTATTGAGTACTTGATCGATGAATGGAAGGGGGGAGTAATCTTTGAGAGTGACTTTATTCCATTCTATATAGTCAATACAAATGTGTCATCTCCCATATTTCTTCGAGACTAATACTAATGGAGAGACTCATTGGTTGTCAGAAATGGGATAGATAAAATCAGCATCTAAGAGTTTTTGCAATTCTTCCTTTACAAAATCTCTTAGAGTTGGGTTCATTCTCCTTTGAGGTTGTCGGACAGGTCAGGCTCCATCCTGAATATAGATATGGTGTGTACAAGTTTAAGGAGGGATGCCTTTCATATCTTCATAACCCCATGCAAAGGCATCGAGATGGTTTCACAACAAATTTACAAGATTCTCTTACTGAGAAGGATCCATGTCTGAATTGATATATAAGGATTTACCTGGACTAATATTAATAAGAGTAGTATCGGGTTGAAGAGTACACAAAGGTGTCGCTAGAGATGGTGGTTATGGATGTAGAGAGTCATATCTTTCCTAAAAATCTAGACTAAAAATCTGACTTAATGACTCAAAATTAGGCATGATGTCTAGATTGTTCAAGAAGTCTTGAATCTCACCCTCTTACGAGGACTCATCATTCTAATGTATCAAGGAAACTAGCTGAGTCTCCTCATCACTAATATAGTCTAACCATAAAGTGTCTTGGATCTCCTAAATGGTTTTAGCGGGTGGAGATAAGGTGACCTTTTTCTTGGAATCTCCATGGGAAATATACATATCGCCAAAACGACATCCAATAAAGGCATCATCCATAGCAAGCCATGGTCATCCCAAGATCAAGGGATTACCTCCCATAGGATTCTTTGGCTGAAGCATAATGAAATCTGCAGGATATTCCCAAGATTCTAGGGAAATGACAACATCATCCAATACCCCTTCTGGTTTGATTTTAGATCTATTTGCTAGTTCAAGCACAGTGGGAGTAGGACAAATATGGACCAATCCAAGTTGATCCATGGTTTGTTTGGTCATAACATTAATGAATGCCCCTAGGTCTATAAGTACACTAGAGAAAAGGAAATCATCTATCTTAACAGAGACAACAGGGTTTCCCGGGTCGGTATATTTTTCCATGTGCATACACCCCGTCATTAACTCCACTGCTCTACTAACAAATTGAATAGTTTGAGGTTCCATTCTTCTCCTTCATGGCTTCTTGAGAAAGAGTTCCCTAATTATTTTTGTACATATGGGGATTTCTTTAATAGCTTGGAGCAAAGGTACCTTTATGAAAATGTTCCTAAGCTCAGATGCTATGTTGGACTCAAGAATGGGGTCTTTCTTCTCCACAACTAACCTCTCTGGGTAGGGAGGTTGGTTGGAAGAAGATGAAAAGGGCTCAGAATGTACAAGGATAGGTTGAATGGTGTCATATTTTTCAGAATGGTTAAGATTTTCCTCCTCTCCTTTCTCATCAATAATTACCATAGACTTCTTTTGATTTTCTGAGGTTACTACCTTCCCTGGTCTCAATTGGAGAGACTCCAACTGGCATAGTCTGATATGTGTGTGAAGAAAATGGGTTCATAGAATGGATCATTTGTACCGCTTTATTATTGGGGTTGGATAAAGGTTGAGCAGGCAGCTGAGAAGGTCGAAATGGTGGAGGTAAAGGTAATGGTGGCATAGGTTGACTCAGCTGAGGTAATGATGGTTATGGCATTGGGTAAGGTGCATATGTAGGAGGGTATGATTGCAAAGGTGCGAGATAGGAGTGATGTGAATGATGTGAATGGTTTGGCCCTCTCCATCCTTGTTGCAAATATTGGGAGGGTTGTACATATTGATATATGTTCCCATGCTGCCAATGTTGAGAGTGACCCATGTTAGGATAGGAATACGAGTGTGCATTATAACCAAAAAAATGTGGTTGAGGTTCAGGAACCATACCTGCACTTACCTGAGGCCAATTTCTTCGTGCTCCCATATCATGCAATGATTCGACTTTAGGTTGTCTTCCTTTAAGTACAGATTTCAGCCCAGGTATGGAGAGACATTTTTCTGTAGCATGGTTCTATGCACAAATTGCACACTTATTAGTTTCTTTAATATCTAGAGGATATTCTCTTAAAGGATGTTTTCTTCTACATCTTGGACATAAAATAGCCAATGACTCTTGCTCGTCTACAATTTTTTGCTAAAAATTCAAAGAGCCTATTTGTTTACTAACAATATTCATTATTTCAATTTTCATATTGTTCATTTTGTTTTCTAATCCAATAATCATAGCATCAGTAGACTCGGTTTTCTTGTTTCTATTTCGAATTCCTTTACCAGATCTATATTGGTTCCTTGAGAATTTCCTCAATAAGTCACAGATTTGATCAAAATATTTTTGAGCAATATCCCCTTGTCCTAACATATTTAAATTATTCCTAGCATCATCAGTAAGCCCACTTAAGAACAAGGTTCTAACGGTACTTGGATCAAATTTGTGCTTTGACCTTTGAAGGATATACAAGATTCTCTCCAAGTAGTCCTCTAGAGTCTCATCATCATTTTCCACAATAGTAAATAATTCATCTTGAATATCTCTAGTTTTACAATATTCATGATATTTTGAAAAGAACACTCTCTTCATTTGCTCCCAAGAAGATGTAGTGTTTCCTCCTAGTGCCATGAACCAACAGAGTGTTGCATCCTTGAGAGTTGAAGGAAACAACTTTAACTTCTAGGCATAAGATGAATAATCATAACTTCTACACAAAATATCAAACTCAAATAAGAAAGAGTTTGGGTCTTCATGTACCTTATGTTAAAAATGAAGAAGAGTTGATGGTGAAATATTTTTCATTTGTACTTATGTATCAGGATCCACAATTGGGAATCCAAAAGTGGATTGTTCCTCATTTACCTAATTTTCACCAGTTCCTTCTACATGGTCTTCCTGATCTGCCATTGTTGTTTTTCCACCTGAACCACTCTCAACATGTTGAGAAGGCTGACTGGGTTCTAATAGCCTCCTTCTTCCCTTTTGTGGGTTGTGTCACACCTAGACTACTACTACCAGAGCCCAAATGGATTGTTCCTGTGTGATGAGTCTGAGTTTGTTTGGACTTTATGCCTGCAAAAGAAGGCCCAATATGAGATTTGGTTTCAAATTTGTCAGTATGTTGCTAGCCCCGAATGGGTCTCGGACCCCTACCTCTTTTAGGCATTCATTTCAAAAAATGACAGCAAAATTCAAATAAAAAACTGAAATCTTCAAAAACATAACTCAGCACCTATAAATTCCTTAAAACAATAGAATCACATTGTAGGAGAAAATAATAGCAAATTTAACCCTTTTGCAAAAACAAAAAATTCTTACCAATTCAAATCGCCTCCTCGGCAACGACACCAAAATGTTGGGCAGGAATGCACTTAAGACAACTCCTCAACACTTAATTGTCAACCCCGGGGGTTTTGTAAACTTAGAGACAAAGCATAGGAAATGCCAGAAGTGGTATGAACTTTTCTTATTCTTAATCCTACTTCTTAAAGGAAATGTTTGTAGAATCAGACATAAAACAATCTTTAAAGGAAATTGACACCAAAGCAACTCTAGTGCTGGAATATAAAAGAACAATTTGCAAGTAAATCAAGTAAAGGAGCTTTCACACAATTGAAGCAATCTTGAATACTGGAACGAAATGCTATGTTTATCTTCATATAGATGGCTAACAATCTAACAAGCGGGCCCTTGCATAGATCTGTTTTCCTCTTGATCTTCCTTCCACATGAACAACCTGTTCTTGTACTATTGCAATGTGCTTGCACTAGTGTAGGTACAGTTCCTTTGTGTAGAAGTATATTTTACCTCCCTTAATGAAGATTTATGTCTTTTTAGAGGTGCTCTAAGCCTCAGGGCTTAGAACACTCTGTTTCTGTGACAAGAGACTAGCTCTTTCACCGAGGCAAAGTTTCCTTCACCAAGTTTCTAATTTACTTTTGAAAAGATTGAAAGATGTGCTGAAAAAGAATTGCAATTGAAAATGAAATTCTGAGATAAATTATCTATGGAAAAGAAATGATTTAATTAATTAAATCTTGCAAAGTTAGTAAACTTCATGAAATGAAAACAGCTCAAAGTAATCAAAGCAGTAGTCTAAGTGATCTTACATGTATCATCTAACTTCAACAATCCACTTAAAGTATTTCTGTTCCTTGGTCATAAAGCATAAAATGCAAGTATAACGTGGCTATGATAAATTCACGCAATTGTTCTCAGATCCTTCAGAAATATAATTTCAATGCTGATGACAATTACTGAAATTAACAACCCATTTTCTTGTGAGAATAACTAAAATGATAATCAAGGAAAGAAATGTAATGTTTGTTGTAAAATAAATGACTGAACAGGAGTGCAGGAAATCACATGCACTGTTACAAGAAAAGGGCTTCCTGCACGATCCAAGTGGAAGCAAATCGAGATAAGAACTGTGAGCAAAGAAATGCAAGAAAGGAATTACATAAAATAAATAACTCGATTAACTCCCAAACCACAAAATTGTTTCACACTTAACTCCAAAATAGATTTAAATCAGAACTTCAGAAATAAATATAAAGTTGTTCACACCAAGAAACTGCAAAGGGAAATATCCACACATTCTTTTTGAATAACGAAATCACAAGGGTAAACGAGCTGGGTTGGCTTGGCCCTAGCCAGCTAGCTCATTTCCCTTTTAAGAAACGAATAGATTCAACACTCAAGTATGCGTCAAAGATAAATTAAACACGGTGCTTGAATTACATGGCAGATTCCTTGTATTACTTGATTAGCAAATGTACATAGCAGTGCGATCCAGCTCCAAAGATGAGGGAAATACCAGATTACACAGAAAATGAAATTACAGTCTAAGGATCACTAACTAGTTCTACCTACAATCTATATTTTATACATCGTTTCGGCCTTAGCCATCTTCCACTAATTATAGTCATTTTCTTATTCAGGCCTTTCGGCCAAATAGACTAACAATTGAACATTACAAAATTGGATAACAGTTATAATGGAACATGTACTTTGCTGGTCATAGACCATCCTTGGGAAACATGTCTGATTGTACTCCACCAATATCCATCCTTAGTTGATCAGCAACTGAACTCGGAGTTATGGATCAAAACATCCTCGTGGAAAGATTCAACTCACAAAAATCCTAGACCAATCATTGTGGCGATGTAGGAATGTGTCTGCACTGATCATGATAACTCATAATTAACACTAAGTTCCTCAATCACTTATAGGAAATTACCATAAGTTACAAGAGGTACTTAATAGGCATGAAATAATGTAAAAATTATTAATGAAGCACTTTAATAAATCTTAATGTAAAATATGAAGCATATGCAGGAATAGGTAGTTATCTTGGACTAGTGCAGGAAAGAGAGGTTTAAGTTGAGATAAAACATAGGTTAATGTTTATAGAAATGGGGTAAAAATAGGGCAATTTGGGACACTAGCAAGGCTTCTAGCCCAATCCTCTCAATGATGTTGAAGGGTCCAAAAAACGGTGGTGCCAACTTGGCACATGATCGAATTCATAAGGAGCTCTTCTTCGGTTTGATGCACAAGTACACTTGTTCCCCAACCTGGAACTCCTTCAGAAACCTATTTCTATCTGCATAACTCTTTTGCCTATCGTATGCTACCTTTAGGTTCTTCTTGATTACTTACAATTCTTGTTCCATGTCTACCAACATATCTAGTCCACTCAACACCCTGTTAACTAGATCACTCCAACTAATGGGAGTGTCAAAACTCCGCCCATACAATGCCTCAAAAGGAATCATCCTCAATGACTCCTGATAAGCATTGTTTTATGCAAAATATACCAAAGGGAGATACTCTTCCCACTTCCATTGTTAATGCATCACATACATCCTCAACATGTCCTCTGATATCCTGTTGACCCTCTCTATCTATCCATCTGTCTATGGATGATAAGTTGTGTTGAAGGCCAACTTTGTGCTCAAAGCTGCAAATAACTCCTTCCAAAACTTGGAAGGGAACTTCGCATCCCTATTTGCCACAATCCTATTTGGAAAGTTGTGTAATATGACCACATCTCTGATGAATACGTGTGCTACATTGCTAGCTGAGAATTTAGACTTTACCAGAATGAAGTGTGCAAACTTTGTCAATCTATCCACAATGGCCATGAAGGAATCATGTTGTCTCACTATATTTGGTAACCATGTGATGAAGTTCATGGAAATGACATCCCATTTACACTCTAGAATCACGATCGGTTGTATAAGTCCACTTAGATGCTTACATTCGTCTTTTATTCATTCAAAATCAAAACATATAGCCATGAACTCTGCTACATCTCTCTTCAGATTTGACAAATAATAAAATTTATTCACTGTAGTTAATGTCTTCTGATAACCTAGGTGACCTAAATAAGGTTTTTCATGAAACTCCCTCAAGATCACCTTCTTGAACTCACTATTATCTGGTACATATATCCCATCTCGTAACCTAACCAACCCATCTGTTGTAAGACAATAATACATACCCTGTGCATCTACACTTGTACCTGTACTCGTACTGCTTCCTATACCTATACCACTACCTGTACTTGTACCTACACCTATACCTATACCAACATCCTGTTGCAACCTATGTAAAATATCCATATACATGACATCCTACTGACCTTATTGAAGCATCCTATCCTATAAGTCTATCCCATACGAGCTCATGGTTGCCAAGTGATGTACATGTACCCATCTGCTGAGAGTGTCTCCCACCCTCTTCTCTTTACCTTTGATATACTTGATCTCAAAATCAAACTCGATGATCGTGGCCAACCATCTAGCCTACGTGGAGTTCAGATTTGGTTAGTCAAACCAATACCTCAACCCAATGTGATCACTCATCAAAACAAATCTCCTACAAGAATATAATGTATCCAAATATTTAATGCATGTATGATCGCTTCTAACACCAAATCATGTGTTGGGTAGTCCTTCTCATGCTCGTTTAGTTTCTAGGACTCATAACATACCACTTATCCATCCTACATAAGGACTCCACCAATCCCTCTTATGTGATCATCTGTGTATACCAGAAACTATTTGTTTGGATCTACAATCTGTAGTACTGGTGCATGTGTCAACAACTGCTTAAGTTTCTCAAAGCTAGCCTCACGCTCCTTAGTCCATTTAGACTTCTTACCTTTCCTTTGCAATGATGTAATGGGATAAGAAATCTGCAAGAAGTTCCTAAGGAACCTCCTGTAATAGCCTGCCAAACCCATAAAAGAGCTCACCTCATCTACACTGTTAGGAGCTACCAACTCCATGATGGCCCTTACCTTTTCTGGATCTACTACAATGCCTTCCTTGGAGAAAACATGTCCCAAGTAGCATAACTCAGTCTAAAATAAACTACACTTCTTGAGCTTACCATACAAATGATGCTCTCTCAAAAACCTCAACATTGCTCCTAAATGCTCCTCAAGTGCACGAATGTAGCTGGAGCATTAGTTAAGCCAAATGGAACAAAAAAATAATAATAATGCCCATACCTAGTCTTGAACGTAGTGTTGTAAATGTCCTCTTCTTTGATGCATACCTAATGGTATCCAGATGTCATTTCAATCTTTCATAACATTGTTTCTCCCTTCAACTGATCGAACAAGTCATCAATCCTCAGCAAAGCATACCTGTTCTTAATAGTCACTTTGTTCAACTTCCTATAATCAATGCATAATCTGAGAGTACCATCTTTCTACTTCACAAACAATACTGATGCACCCGATGGTGATACACTTGGCCTAATGCATCCCTTTTCTAACATTTCCTTCAATTGTATCTTTAACTAAATTAACTTAGGTGTGCTCATCTTGTAAGGTTCTTTTGATGTTGGAGATGCCCTTGGCACTAACTCAATAGAAAAGTCTACCTCCCTACGAGGTGGAAACCCTGTAATGTCCTTAGAAAATACATCCTTGAACTACTATAAAAATGGGTACTTTTTCAACACATCCACATTCTCAACTTCCTTGCCTTTATCACTAGAAATGTGCACTACAAATAACTTACACCCTTTCCTGCGACTATGCTTTGCTTGCATAGTTGTCACCATCCTAACTGGTGTAGCTTTCTTCTTTCCCTATAAGACTCTAGTTCTCCATTGTCATCAACACACTCAATGGATTTGGCATAATAGTCTACCTTGGTTAAATGAAGATACAACCAGTCCATGCCCAAAAACATATTGTATGAACCCAATGGTAATAAATTCAAATGTGTTGTGGTAGGCATACCATTCAAGTCAAATGCACAAGCTCTTACCCAATTATGAACTCATTTCTTCATACTGATAGGCAACTGCACTAACCAAGATTCTGCATGCAATTCGTTTCTCAAACCACACTTATCCACCAATTTAGGACTAACATAGCTATAATTAGATCTAGGGCCAATCAAAATAAAAATAACTTGATCATAGAGCTTGTCATCCATTTCAAGTATAGATTCCTGATGCTCTACCTATTTGTTTTCTAAGGCTTCATATATACGTGGAATACTCTAACAATCGTCTCCAACATTCTGTGCCTCTTGTGCATAGTATATCTTAGGCCTACCACTCTTGCACTGTGGACAACCCTCCTATGATGATCTCCTCCATAAGTCCAACATTGCATGGGCTCTTTATTCTTCTCCTTAGATCTATGTCCCTATCCTCTATCTGATGCATTGAACCTCTTAAGTAGTGCAACATTCTTCTTGTTACCCAAATCCTGTGGTCTTACTTGCTTCTTGTCCCATTTTCTTTTGTTCTCTGCATTACCTCTCCAATTTAGCTTCATCTCAGTTTGATGCTTTGATTGTTCATAGCAGTGCTTCAGTTTCCGGATGGTCTCCTCCAATGATTTAGGCTCATTGAACTCAATATTTTCTTTGAATGCAACTGGTAACCCACTAATGAATCTCTGAATCTTAGCCTTCTCCTCCTTCTGGTAAGGCACATACCTCAGCAACTCCAAGAATCTACTAGTGTACTCATTATCTATCATGGGCCCCATCTTTAGCTCATAGCATTCTTTTTCCCTATCATCAAAGTATATTTTCAACAAATAATTATTCTTGAATATTCGATCAAACTCACTCCAAGTCAAATATTCCTCATTTATACCTCTAACATTCTTCATGTCCTCCCACCAAATGTATGCTTTTCCTTTGAGTTTGAATGTAGCCACTCTAGCTTTCATGTTCTCTAAATAGTCATGTAATATGAAGAAATTCTTCATGCTTGGAAACTATGGCTTTGCATCTCATGATTTATTTACATCTCCATCAAAAGTAGGTGGATTTTTTTTCTTAGGCTCATAAGGAAAATACCCCTTATCACTCCTCCTATAAGGATGATACCAATGATGATCATAGTGCTTATCTGAATTAGAACTAGAATCATACTTGTGTCTATCCCTTATCCTATCTAGATTTTCCAACAATCTACCATCTTTGATTATTTCATCTCTATATGATTTGTCACCACCATGCAATCTACTACGATATGCCCCATTAGCTCTATCCTCCTTCTCATGGTTGATCCAAAGCGGTCCCTATCGCTGCAAATCTGACAAGCTCTGAAGTATGACTGCATTTACCTCTTCTAACTTTTCCTATTCCTGTATTATTCTGTCATTATTTGCCTTATGGATCCTTAACTCTTCCTTTAAGCTTCTCAGTTTCATTGCTAAGTTGGAAGTGCTCCCAATACAATACTGCTATTCGGATTCATAGGGAGAGTCTTTGTAGTCAACCATCTTGCTGGCCATTTGATATTTCTTCCTGCAAGGTATATCATCTCAGTTAAGCTAAATCACAATAAACCAACATACCTTAGTATAGCTCAGGGAGGATACCTTATCTACAATATATACAAGTTAGCATGATACATGTATAACATAGTCATGACATCATATAGAAACATAAAACGTAAGCATACAACCATGCATCTGTCATTCTAGCTAGGGTCCAATCATCAATGCATAACCTCAAAAAAAACACACACCATGACCTCATGCATGAAAACCACCATCATTACATCACTATACACTTGACCATATGCAAGCATGAACATGCATCAATGATGCATAACCATCCACACATATGCATAAACACGTATGATCAAGTGTGAATGAAAAATTCTTGAAATGAAACTTGCAAGAATGATACATGCAACCAATCATATAAGAACATAACTAAAGATGAAAGAATGTAACCAAGCATACTACAATGATACATGTAAGAGACATAAATTGACATGTAACTAGTCATACACTGACAACAATGCATTCCACAATAACACCTCAAATTTCACATGATGACATCACTACAACCATTAAAAACATCATGCAAGTGCAACAAGAATGGAAGTGTGAAAGACACACATGCAAGTGAAATGCATGCATGACCAACACATATCCCATATAGTCTGAGGGTTGAACCATGCTCTGATACCACTCTGTAACACCCTCCTCCCACATCTACCTAAGCAATTGGCCAACCAGGGTAAAAATGTGACGAGAGGCCACTATGATATGATTTGACCTCCTAAGTCATGTTAACGAAGTGGAACTGATGGAAACACACCATATCGACATTAACCATCAGATACATGACCCTCAGGAAGAAATCCAATGCTTTATACCACTTGGCTTGGGGTCCTATTGATATTTTTCATAATTTAAGGCTCAGTCGCTCCCATGTTATGGGCATGAGTGCGATCAACAACCCAAAGTTGCTCTCATAGGCTTGCCTGCTAGCGACCAGAGACCAAAAATTTCATTGTTATGGCAACAACTCTAGGATTTGAGCCACTTTTTTAGTCCCAGAGCCTAGGTCACTACCCAAAATTGAACCATCTATTCAGATTAGTAAAATAACATGGAAATGACAATACTAAAGCAAATACCTTGATTGGATCCCTACTGGCCATGATAGGATTTCATCAAACATATTGAAAATATTTAATCTACATGTGTAATTAACAATTTTGAGCATGGGGCTCTCATACTTAGCTGAGAATCACTAAGAACCTTTGATGCCTAGACACATCAACTGACATTCCATCCATTAGGTCATAGATACATTGATCATTTTATTACAAGTAAAAACATGAGGAAATCCATAAATGGTTGTTGTCATAAAACACATAAATAACCATTATAATAGGGACATAAATACTCATGAAAGTACAACCATATATACCACATACAATTCATCAAAACTCTCACAGAAATACAAGGAGAAATAACCTTCCATTAATGATTCAAAATCCAAACCCAAGATGGGACTTCCACATTCCACCCGACCGTAGAATGACTAAGCCAAATATCTCTTCATCCATTCACCCTCATGCCATATTCCAAGCATGAATATGGGATCTCCTAGAACACACCAATCAAAACTCATATAGGGCTTCGATAGGCCATCCATCTCAACCCATCAAATAGTGATTCCACCTCATGGCTAGAAATCATAAAACCATCATTAGATCGGTCTCTAGACCAGCCATCTAGGGTTCCAGAACATTTTTCGAACCTGGCTATGGGACTACTAACTCAACTCACAACTTTTACCGGGCTTCAGAGTGTTTTCCCAACCAAGGCTACTAGACTTCCAACTCAACCAACCAAGGGCTCAAGATCATTTGTCCAACCGAGGCTACAGGACTAGTAACTCAACTCAAGTTGTTCCAGGGCTCTAGAGCGTTTGTCCAACCAAGGCTACAGGAGTAATAACTCAACCCAAGCTAAGGAAACATGATAACTAACCAAAACAAAACAATGAAAGTAAACCCACAATCACCATGGATATCTAGGAAATGGAAAGGTTGGGAAATCCACTATCATTCCTAGCCATCCTCCATGCCAATGATAGATCACAACCAATGATCTACATGCACATGCCTTTCATTCCAAAAATAGTGAACGAAACATACTTGCAACTCAGTACCCTAAAGAAAATTTGATGTAGTTGTTGATCCTAATGCCCTCTTGTGCTTTCCCTCTCTTCCTTTGCCTTCTTGCTCCAAAAATCCAAGTATGCCACACCCTCCAAGAGTGCTCCAAGAAAACTATAAGTCTCAAAGAGTACGAGAGAGAGAGAATAGAAGAGAGCTCCAATAGTGAACTGAAAAATGGTTACCAACTGATCCTCAGAAGAATTTTTATGAATGAGGCCTCTATTTTCTTCATTTTCCATTATTTTCCTTTAATTTCCTCCTCACATGAAACCTATGACCTTTCACCTCCCTTTTCTCCTAATTTCAATTATTTTCATAAATAAATGTGCCAAAAATTCCATTTTTCCTTCCAAAGCCTTAGCCATTTCCTTTGCCAGTTTCCTTAGCCATAATCAATCACAAGCGATCCCCATCACTAGGATTCTGCCCAACATTCATCTTGAAATAAGTGTCCCATGAACTGTGGTTATTATTTTTCCTTTATTTACTTTTATTACATGGAATTTTCACCAAGGTTGTTACATAACCCTCCCCCTTGGGGGAACACCATCCTCAGTGCTCAACAACACCTATAAACACAAAAATGTTGTAAGAAAAATATATTGTCGATGGAGCTTTATAACTTATATTGATGCAATATTTACAATAATCAACCTGCTAAGATGAAACCAACATAACAACATAATAACATGACACCATAAAAAGATACCGCATAGTGGAGATTTATAACATAGCTCATGGTGGTATTTACATCCATATATATGTGTACATATAACAACATTACCAACAATATATACCAAAACATATACCAAAGCATAAATCAAAACAATACTAAAAATCATATCTAAGTATTTATTAAAACATCATATAGCATATACCAAACCATCATAAATCATATACCAGACCACCATAAAGCACATATCAAACCACTATAAAGCATATACCAAACTGCCATATCGAAGTTGCTTTGTCTCAATTGGAAAAAAAGGAAGGATACATAGTCCGCATCTAATCCTTCATCTCCCATGGAGCTTCATTGGCCTCAAAGTGCTTCTACTCAACCTTAACTTGCTCGATTGCTCAGTTATGGAGCATGGGCACCTTTTTCTACAATATACACTGAGGCTCCAGCTGGAATTCTTGATTTGGTTCCACCTGCAATACAGAAAAGTCAATCGCATGATCAACATCCTTAACATAATTCTTAAGAAAATATAGATGGAAAAAATCATGGACTTTCACTGTTGGAGGAAGTGCAAGTTGATAGGCTACTGGTCCAATCCTGTCGATGATGTTGAAGGGTCCACAAAACCATGGTGCTAGCTTGGCACATGATCCAATCCACAAGGAGCTCTTCTTCTATTTGATGTGCAAGTACACTTGCTCCCTAACCTGGAACACCTTAAACAACTTGTTCCTATCTGCATAAATCTTCTGCCTATCCTGCGATACCTTTAGATTCTTCTTTATTACCTACATTTCCTATTCCATGTTTTCCAGCATATCTAGTCCAATCAACACCCTGTTAATTGGATCACTCCAACTAATAGGAGTGTTACAAATTCGCCCGTACAATGCCTCAAAATGACTCATCCTTAATGACTTTTGATAAACATTGTTGTATGCAGACTCTACCAAAGGGAGATACTCTTCCCACTTCTAATGCTGATGCATTACATACATCCTCAACATGTCCTCTAATATCCTATTGACCCTCTCTATCTATCTAGCTGTTTGCAGATAATAAGATGTATTGAAGGCCGACTTTGTGCCCAAACTTGCAAATAACTCCTTCGAAAACTTGGAAATGAACTTCTTATCTCTATCTGGCAAAATATTCTTTGGAACACCATGCAATGAAACCAAATCTCTCATGAATACCTATGCTACATCGCTAGCTGAGAATGTAGAATTTACTAGAATGAAGTGTTAAACCTTCGTGAATTTGTTTACAATAGACATAATGGAATCATGTTGTCTCACTATATTTTTCAACCCCTATGATGAATTTCATGGAAATGACCTCCCATTTCCATTCTAGAATCGCGACCAGATATAGGGGTCCACCTAGATGATTACATTCTTCTTTTACTCATTGATAATAAAAACATCTTGCCACAAACTCTTCTACATCTCTCTTCAGATTCGAAAAATAGTAAAATTTCTTCACTATAGTTAATGTGTTTGGTATCCTGGGTGACCTGAATAAGGTTTCGCATGAAACTCCCTCAAGATCACCTTCTTGAGCTCACCTGCTAGTACATATATCCTGTAAGAAAATAATCCATACCCTGTGCACTTGCACCTATACCTGTACCCGTACTGCTTCCTGTACTAGCATCATGTTGCAACCTATGCACAATATCCATATACATGAAATCCTACTAACCTACTTGAAAGATCCTATCCTGTAAGTATTTCCCATAGGAGCTCATGGCTACCAAGTGATGTAACTATACTCATCTGCTGAGAGCATCTGCCACCTTGTTCTCTTCATCTTTTATATACCTGATCTCAAAATCAAACTCGTTGATCATGGCCAGCCATCTAGCCTTCCTAGAGTTCAGATTTGACTGGCCAAACAGATACCTCAACCCAATGTGATCACTCATAAATACAAATATCCTTCCAAGAAGATTGTGTCTCCACATCTTCAATGCATGTATGATCGTTGCTAACTCCAAATCATGTGTTGGATAGTTCTGCTCATCCTCATTTTGGTTTTGGAATTCATATCATACCACCTGTCCATCTTGCATAAGGAATCCACCAAACCCTCTCTTGTGAGCATCTATGCATACCACAAACTCTTTGCTTAGATCTGCAATTTGTAGTACGGTGCATGTGTCAACAACTGCTTAAGTTTCTCAAGTCTAGCCTCACACTCCTCAGTCCATTCAAACTTCTTACCTTTCCTTTGCAATGATGTAATGGGATAAGAAATCTGCGAGAAGTTCCTAATGAACCTCCTGTAATAGCTTCCACCCATGAAATATCTCACCTCATCCACACTCTTAGGAGCTACCCACTCCATGATGACCCTTACCTTTTATGGATCTAATGCAATGCCTTCCTTGGAGACAACATTTCCCAAGTAGTGTACCTTAGTCTGAAAGAAACTACATTTGTTGAGCTTAGCATAAAAATAATGCTCTCTCAACAACCTCAATGTTGTTGCTAAATGCTCGACATGTTCTTCCTCATTTTTAGAATATACCAGTATATCATCAATGAACACAATAACAAACTTATCCAAATATGGACGCAACACACTATTCATCAAGCACATGAATGTAGTTGTAGCTTTAGTTAAGACAAATGGAACAACGACAAACCCATAATGCCCATACCTAGTCCTAAACGCAGGCTTATAAATGTCCTCTTCTTTGATGCATACCTAATGGTATCTGGATCTCAGATCGACCTTTGAGAACACCGCTACTCCCTTCAACTGATCAAACAAGTCATCAATCCTCGACAAATGGTACTTGTTCTTGATAGTCACTTTGTTCAATTTCCTACAATCAATGCATAATCTGAGAGTACTATATTTCTTCTTCACAAACAACACTGATTTGCCCCATGGTGATACACTTGGCCTAATGTGTCCCTTGTCCAACATTTCCTTCAATTGTAGCTTTAACTCAACTAACTCAGGTGTGCTCATCCTGTAAGGTGCTTTTCATGCTGAAGCTGCCCCTAGAACTAACTTAATAGAAATGTATACCTCCCAGTGAGGTGCAAACTCTATAATGTCCTTAGGAAATACATCCTTGAATTGCTGTAAAACTGGGTACCTACTTAACACATCTGCATCCTCAACTTCATTTCCTTTATCACTATAAATGTGCACTGCAAATAACTTACACCCTTTCCTACAACTATGCTTTTCTTGCATAACTGCCACCATCCTAACTAATGTATATTTCTTCTTTCCCTATAAGACTCTTGGTTCTCCATTGCCATCAACACACTCAATGGATTTTTCATAATAGTCTACCTTGGTTCTATGAAGATATAACCAGTCCATGCCCAACAACATATTGTATGAACCCAGTGATAATACATTCAAATGTGCTGCGGTAGGCATACCATTCAAGTCAAATGCACAATATCTTACCCAATGATGAACTCGTTTCTTCGTACCTATAGCCAAAATCACTAACCAAGATTCTGCATGCAATTCCTTACTCAAACCACACTTATCCACCAAGTAAGGATTGACATAGCTATAATTAGATCTAGGGTCAATCAAAATAGAAATAACTTACTCACAAAGATTACTATCCATTTCAATGATAGATGCTTGATGCTCTACCTATTTGTTTTCCAAGGGTGCATAGATATGTGGAATACTCTGACAAACGTCTCCAACAGTCTATGCCTCCTACGCACTATATATCTTAGGCCTACCACTCTTGTACTATAGAAAATCTCTCCTGCGATGATCTCCTCCATACATCCAACATTGCACAAGATCCTTATTCTACTCTTCAAATATGTGTCCTTGTCCTCTATTTGATGCATTGAACCTCTTAAGTGGTGCAACATTCTCCTTGTTACCTGAATCATGTGGCCTTACTCACTTCTTGTCCCATTTTCCTTTGTTCTTTGCATTACCTCTCCAATCTGGCTTCATTTCAGTTCGACACTTTGATTGTTCACATCAATACTTCAGTTTTCGGATGGTCTCCTCTAATGACCTAGGCTAGTTGAAATCAACCTTGTCTTTGAATGCAACTGATAATGCACTAACGAATCTTTGAATCATAGCTTTCTCCTCCTTGAGGTAAGGCAACACCTCAGCAACTCCAAGAATTTGCTAGTGTATTCATCATCTATCATGGATCCCATATTTAGCTCATAGAATTATTTCGCCCTATCATCAAAGTATCTTTCCGACAAATACTTCTTGAATAGTCCATCACACTCACTCCAAGTCAAATCTTCTTCATTTATACCTCTAACATTCTTCACGCCTTCCCACCAAGTGTATGCTCTTCCTTTGAGGTTGAATGTAGCCACTCTAGCTTTCGTGTTCTTTGAATAGTCATGCAATTTGAAGAACTTCTTCATGCCTAGCAACCATGCATCTTCATCTTTCAATTTATTTACCTCTCCATCAAAATTAGGTGGATTTTCTTTCTTCAACTCATCTAGCAAATACCCACTATCTCTCCTCCTCTAAGGATGATACTAATGAAGATCATAGTGCTTATCTGAATCATAACTCTAATCATTCTTGTGTCTATCCCTTCTCCTATTTTTAGTGTCCAACAATCTTCCACCTCTAATTGTTTCATCCCTATCTGATTTGTGACCACCATGCGATCTACTACCATATTCCCCATTAGCTCTATCCTATTTCTCATGGTTGTTGCGAAGCAGTCCCTGTCACTACAAATCTGACAAGATATGAAGTATGATTGCATTTACCTCTTCTAACTTTTTCAGTGCCTGTATTATTCTTTCACTATTTACACATCCTTAAATCTTCCTTTAATCTTCTCAGTGTCACTACCAAGTCAGAATAGTTCCCAACACCATACTACTCTTCAGATTCATAGCAAGAGTCTTTGTAGTCGACCATCTTGCTAGCCATTTGATATTTCTTCCTGCAAGGTATATCATGTTAGGTAAACAAAATCAAAATAAACCAATGTACCTTAGTATAGCTCAATTAGGATACCTTGTCTGCAATATCAACAAGTTAGCATGATACATGTTTAACATAATCATTACATCATATAGAAATGTAAAACAAAATCATACGACCATGCAACTGTCATTCTAGCTAGGTTCCATTCATCAATGAATGACCTCAACAAAAACACACACAATGACCTCATGTATGAAAACCACCATGATTACATCATTATACACTTGACCATATGAAGACATGAACATGCATCAACGATGCATAACCATCCACACATATGCATAAACACATATGATCAAGCGTGAATGAACAATTCTTCAAATCAAACCTACAAGAATGATACATGCAACCAAGCATAGAATAATGTAACCAAATATGCAAGAATGTAACCAAGCATACTACAACAATACATGTAAGCGACATAAATTGACATGTAACCAGTCATACACACAATGATGCATTCCACCATAACACCTCAAATTTCACATGACGACATCACTACAACCATGAACAACATCATGCAAGTGCAACAAGCACATTGAATGAAAGTGAGATACACACACACAACTAACATGCATACATTACCAACACATATCTCTTCAATTCTGATGGGTAAACCATGCTTTCATACCACTCTCTAACACCCTCCTCCCACATCTACCCAAGAAACCAACCATCTAGGGTAAACATGTAACAGGAGGCCACTACAATATGATTTGACCTTCTAAGTCACGTTAAGTAAGTGGAATTGATGTAAACACACCATAGAGACATTAATCATTAGCTACATGATCCTGAGGAACCAATCCAATACTTTAGATAGCATTTCTTGGGGTCCCACTAATATTTTGGACAATTTAAGGCTCAGTTTCTCCCATGCCATAGGCATGAGTGCGACCAACAAACCAAAGTTACTCTCACAGGCTTATCTACCAGTGACAAGAGACCAAAACTATTAGTGCTATGCCAATGACTCCAGGATTTAAACCACCTTTTTAGGCCCAGAGCCCAGGTCACTAGCCAAAATTGAACCATCTCTTCAAATCAGAAAAATAACATGGAAATGACAATACTAAAGAAAATACTTGTTCAAGACCTTGATTGGACCCCTACTAGCCATGACAAGTATTTCATCAAACATATTGCAAATGTGTAATGTACATGTGTAATTAATAGTTATGAGCATAGGAGTCTCATACTTAGCTTAGAATCACTAAGAACCATTGATGCTTCAACACATCAACTTCCATTCCATCCATTAGGTCATAGATACATTGATCATTCAATTACAAGTAAAAACATGAGGAAATCCATACATGGTTGTTGTCATAAAATACATACATAACCAGCATAATAGGGACATAAATACTCATGAAAGTAAAACCATATAGACCACATACAATCCATCAAAATGGTCATAGAAATACAAGGAGAAATAACCTTTCATTAATGATGCAAAATCCAAACTCGGGATGGGACTTCCACATTCCACCCAACCGTAGAATGGCTGAGCCAAATCTCTCTTCATCCATTCACCCTTGTGCCATATTCCAAGCATGAATGTGGGATCTCATAGAACATACCAATCAAAACTCATCCAAGGCTTTGGGAGGTCATCCACCTCAACCCAACAAACAATGATTCCACCTCATGGTTGGACATCACAAAACCATCGTCAGTTCAGTATCTATACTAGCCATCTATGGTTTCAGAGAATTTTTCCAACCTGGCTATGGGACTAGTAACTCAACCCATAAATTTTACCAAGCTCCATTTCATTTGTCCAAATAGGGCTACCGAACTAGCAACTCAACCCACCAATGGTTCCAAAGCGTTTGTCCAACCCAGGCTACGAGACTAGTAACTCAACCCAAGTTGTTCTAGGGCTCATATCATTTTTCCAACCAAGGATACGAGACTAATAACTCAACCCAAGCTAAGGAAACATGAGAACCAACCAAAAAAAGACAATGAAAGTGAACCCACAATCACCATGTCTATCCAGGAAATGGTAAGGCTAGGAAATCCATTATCAATACCAGCCATCCTCCATTCCAATGACATATCACAACCAATAATCCACATCCATATTCCATGCATGCCAAAACTAGTGAAGGAAACATACATGCAACTCAGTACCTGCAAGAAAATATGATGTAGCTCTTTATCCCAATTTTCTCTTGTGCTTTCCTGCTCTTCCTTTGTCTTCTTGCTCCAAAAATCCAAGCATGCCACACCCTCCAAGAGTGATCCAAGAAAAATCTAAGTCTCCAAGAGTATGACAGAGAGAGAATAGAAGATAGCTCCAACACCGAATTGAAAAAAGGTTACCAATTGATCCTTAGAAGCCTTTTTATGAATGATGCCTCTATTTTCTTCATTTTCCATTATTTTCCTTCAATTTCCTCCTCACATGCAACCTATGACCTTTCACCTCATTTTTCTCCTAATTTCCATTATTTTCATAAATAAATGTGCCAAAAATACTATTTTTCCTTTCCAAAGCCTTAACCATTGCCTTTGCCAATTTCCTTAGCCACAAGTAATCACAAGTGATCCTCATCACTAGGATTTTTCATAACATTCGGCTTGGCATAAGTGTCCCATCAACCGTGGTTATTATTTTGCCTTTATTTACTTTTATTACATGGAATTTTGACCATGGATGTTACATCCTGCCACATGGTAGAAGGTTGACTTTGAATTTGACATTTTTGTTGTTTGGTACAAACTTCAAACTGCAATAACTTTCTCATATGAACTCGAATTGAGGCATCATTTGCATTGTTGGAAATATCTCATTGAGATCTTGACTTGGTGATAGTTTCATAAAATTTTGAACTCTTTTATTTTGGAGGTTTGTAGGAGCCACCTGGATCAGAGGTATTGTTGAAAAATGCAACAAGAAATTCGCAATTTTATTTTTCCTTGATTAAATTGAGAAAATTCGAATTTCCACATCAGCAGACAACTTGTATGATGTTAACTTCTGTGACAGGGCTTGTCAACCGTGGTTATTATTTTTCCTTTATTTAATTTTATTACATGGAATTTTGACCATGGTTGTTATAGCTTACCACATGGCAAAATGTTGAGTTTGACTTTGACATTTTTGTTGTTTGGTACAAACTTCAAACTGCAATAACATTCTCATATGAACTCAGATTAAGGTTTCGTTTGCATCGTTGGAAATATCTCATTGAGATCTACGACTTGGTGCCAGTTTCATAAAATTTTGAACTCTTTTAATTTGGAGGTTTGTAGGAGCCACTTGGATCAGAGGGATTGTTTAAAAATGCAACAAGAAATTCTCAATTTGATTTTTCCTTGATTAAATTGAGAAAATTCAAATTTCCACATCAACAAACAACTTGTATGATGTTAACTTGTGTGACAGGGCTTGTTTCACTCAATTTACTCAGTAAATTCGAGTTGGAGGAGTTAGAGTTCAGTTTTCCATGAGTGATTGCTAATTGTAGCAATATTTATTAGTTAAGTTGAGTTATGGTCAGTTAAAATAGTTCTAACTGTTGGAAGAACTAGTGGAGGTCACGTTGTGGAAGTGTAACTTCAACCACACTCAGTGATCGACCTGTTAACTAATCAAGCAACCCAAAATAATTGATGCATGCAAAGAATTTGAGTTACTTAGTTGAGATGGAGATTCTAAGGTAGTGTAGTATTAGTTGTAGACTATTCCATTGTGTACAGGTGGTGCATGTAGTTAAAGGAAGAACCTAGGGGGATTTTTCAATCAAATTGAGGGAATTTCCTAAATAATAGGGGCTAATTTCCTCAAGGAACAACACAAGGAAATAGGAGCTTGGACGGCTTGAAAATTGGCTAAGTGTTGGCCAGAGTCAGTGAGTCAGGCAGAGAGATATACTATACACTTTCATGTTGTGCTCAAGCTTGAGGAAGCATATGTATTCATCTCTATTGTTTGATTAATGCAATACAGATAGGAAGGGGTTTTGAGTAGTTTGTTTCCTCGAGATAAATATTTGTGCATGCATGATAATTCTTCTTGCATGTTTATGATTTGTGTTCTAGATTGTGAATTAATTCCGCAAAGTAGTAGAGTAGCTTTGAACCTTGTGATTTAGTAAATTTCATGAGTAGTTCCGAACCTACAACCTAATTTCTACACCCCACATCCAACCTCATGAGACTTCATATGGAGAAAGTATACTTTCATATCTCATTCATAATTCAATGGACCTAACAATTTTCAAGGTTTGAGAAGATGGTTGCTTAGCATAGGAGGTGGACTTGCCTTGGATGATGAGCACTAGGAAATAAGAGGAAAGGAGTATGACCCTAGGAGCATTGGGATTACATGGCATACCTTAGGAGGATGAGAACATCATTTGAGGATTCTTGGCTTGAGAGAATATTACATGGGATTGATTATGGACCAAAGATATATTTGTTGAGGAGAATGGTTGAATGATTATCTTGGAAAGTAAGAAGTTTTGTGATTCCTAAATCTCTGAGCCTGGATCCCTATCAAAGTTTGGTAATTTCTAGATCTTTGAGCTTATTATCACATTTAAAGTCTCGAGTTCATCTCAATTTGGACTTTGGGGTCTAAGTTCTGCTAAATTATTATGAGCACTATCATTTGTTTTGGCAACGCCAATTCTAATGATATAAAAGAAGGTGTTTCCAAAACAAATTGTAGTGAATAATATGCATATTTGTAAGGGATGTGTTGTCAAATGTGTTGACACCATGTTACGTAAAATATCTCATCCGATAGGTGGCATTATCAAATTCACACACTATAATCATTTTTTATCCATCAAATCATATTTTCCAACATAAAAATTTGATGACCGAAGTAAAAATGGGCATGATGGGCATGATGGATGTATGAGGGGTTTATTCATTTTATGTCCCCCAATAGTTTGAATTAGCATAGTCTAAAAATGGAGTAAATTGGCCCAGAAAAAAATGGATTTTCTGATGATATTTTAGTAAAATTTGACAATTGTTTTGGAAATCCCAGGTACAATTTTTAATCTTCAAGATTTTGGACGCCCTGGGGTTTTTGATGGCATTGAATCCATTTCCACTATCAAAAAAAAGATTCAAGAACTCCTTCCATCAATTTTTTTAGAAAAAAATGGTCGGATTCTGGTCTCTGAGCCAATTTACTCCGTAAGTAGACAACTTTGTTTGAGTTTCCATATTTTTATGGCTAAGGTTAAAACTTCTTTGTGTTTCTCATGTTGTGAGAAAATTCCTTGTAGATTCAAACTACTTATGTGATTTTCTAAAACAAAAGACTTGAATCTACTCTACTCATCAGTGAAAACAATTAATCGATCAAGAAATCACAAAGCATACAAGAGAAAGAATTCAATCAACACATTAGACAATGATTTCTTGGGGAAAGTCACAACTACAAACCAGTGTTATATGTATATTGCATTAGTCAGAAAATATGAGAAGATCACAATGCTTTTCTCAAGCCCGAGCAACTTCTACACTATTTCTATCTGTCTCACTACTTCCTAGACAAGCCTTGGCCAATACTTGACCAATTTTCTACTTGCCCAAGTCCCTATTTCCTTGCATTGTTTCCTTGGGAATCAACCCCGAATAATTAGGGAAATTTGTCAATTTTAATTGTACAATCCATCATATGCCTTCCTCTGAGTGCATGCACCACCAGTACAATTTGGATGATTATACAATTGATTGTACACATCCCTTGAGCTCCAATATCAACTGGGTAACTCGAATTTCATGCATGTGTGAGTTAATTATGCCTGCTTTATTAGTTAACTGGTTAAACATATGAAGTTGCACCCCACTACTAGACCTCCTACTAGTTGCTCCAACAACTGGAACTAGTTTAATTGAAATTAACTCAATTTAACTGAATTAAACTATTACAACTCAAATTAAACTCAACATAGGCTCCTAAAATTAGGAACCACTCTACATGACTCAAGTTAGGCCTTCAACTTGAATTAACAAAGCCAACTAAGTGAAACTAACTTAGTTAACTCGTACAAGTTGCCTTGTGATGTGGAATTACAATTTTCCTCCTAATTTAATTCAAGGGAAAATTAAATTGATATTTTCTTGTTGCATTTTCAACTCTCCCTCTCAACAAGAAAGGGATTCACATCTACCCCGATCTAGCACCTTTGGAATGTACTACATGGAACACCTCTAATTGTTGTTGCTGCTACTACAACATCTTCAAATGAAAATAAAAAATAAATAAAAATAATCACTGAATCAATCTACAACTGTCTACTAGGAAAACTGTGTTGCTGCTGACTCTGCTACTAAGCTTCCTTCTTTGCTGTCAACACTGCTCTGCACTCCTTATTATCTGACTGACATTGACCCTCCTTCTTTGCTGTCAACACTACTCTACACTCCTCATTATTTGATTGACATTGACCCTCCTTCTATTGAATATTACGGGCCCTCATATCAAGGTACTGATCCATGAGACAAAGACACCTAAATGGACCTTGCCCAAATTTCTATAACTCTTGGGACTATTGCTTCACATCGCCCCACCTCACACCTAGAGGTATGGATTCATGTGCTCCCTTTGCCCACTTAGCTTGAAATTTCCCCCTACAGGAGGTCTTTGCTGGTATATGTTTCCATTTTGTCTCCTCTTTGCTTCTCCAATTGTGGTTGCTCCACAAGTTGTTGAGGCTTCTTCTGAGGCTCCATTTTGAGAGGTAAATTATTCTCCCTCTCAACCACCAAGTCTCTAACCTTTTCCTTTCTCCTCAAGACTTTGCATCCATCTTCGATCTCAAGTGCATATAGTTTCTTGACTCACACATCGATGTTCTTCACCTGTCCCATGGTGATGTGTCCAAGGAAAAGGTTTCCTTTTCTAAATATCACAACATAGCCATGACCTTCCAATATTGCAATGGAATCAAGATTCATATTTAGACCCAAAACAAACATCACATCCTTGAGTCTAAGACGGGAGGCCGGCTTCCTCTGAAAGGTAACTATACTGATACCGGTCGTGTTATACCTCCCGACATCTTCAAACTCAATGTTTTGCTTGAGGTATTTCTCCTCCAAGTTACTAAAGAGATCTCTATTCCCCATCATATGGAATGAGGTGCCATTATTGAGATACCACATGCTTCCCATTATAGTGCTTTTGATGCATGCAATGAGAGTAGAATCAAGCTCAAATTGTGAAGCTATAGCTTTGCCTGTTGCTACTACTATAGACTCCTTCTTTCTTTCCTTCTTTTGTGGACATTTCATGGGATAGTGCCTAAATTCATGACAATGAAAGCACTTGATGTTGGATAAGTCCTTCTTCTTTTCCTCCTAGTTGGAAATAGCCTCACCTTGGGACTTCTTTCCCTTAGTGACTAATGTAAAGTCCTCTTCCTCTTCTTTGGATGAGGTTCTATCTCTGGTGTTCCACCTTATCTCTTCTTCAACCAATTTAGACCACAATTGCTCCAAATTTGGTAGCTTCTCCCTTCCATTTACTGAATCCTACCATGGTTGTGTGAGCTCTTGGGAAGGCCTTGAAGTGCTAGACTAACAAGATAATTTTCAACAATTGTAATACCAATTATCCCAAGTTCATCCCAAAATTGGGTGAACTTGCTTAGGTACCATGGTATTATGTCGCCCTTTTTCATCTTGATCTTTTGAAGCTTGTCCTTTAGTGTCAGCTTCATGTGGTCACTACTATTTTGAAACAAGTCTATCAAGGCTTGCCACATTTCATATGGTGTATCCTTCTCATGAATATTTGAGATGCTATGATATCGAACTCCTTCTAGTATGATCCTCCTTTCCTTTACAACACATTTATTCCACTCTGCCAGATCTTGAGCATCAGTTGTTAGAGGCTTAGGACTATCATTGTCTATGAATTCCTTCAATCTGTTGTCTTCCAACACTACCTCCATCTTTTCCTTCCAAGAAATATATTCAAACCAAACTCAAGGGAATATTCGAGTCTCAATCCATAGAACGACATCTTGTTGGCTCTGAAGAATGATCCTGCAAATTCGATTTTACCTGTAAAGACAAACTTGTATTTTTCTCTTCTACTGTGATTCCAGCTCTGATACCATGTAAAAATTCTTGTAGATTCAAACTGCTTATTTTATTTTCTAAAACAAAAGACTTGAATCTACTCTACTCATCAACGAAAACAATTAATCGATCAAGAAATCACGAAGCATACAAGAGAAAGAATTCAATCAACACATTAGACAATGATTTCCTGGGGAAAGTCACAACTAGAAACCCTTGTTATATGTATATTGCATTAGTCAGAAAATATGAGAGATCACAATGCTTTTCTCAAGCCTGAGCAACCTCTGCACTATTTCTATCTATCTCACTACTTCCTAGATAAGCCTTGACTAATACTTAACCAATTTTCTGTTTGCACAAGTCCCTATTTCCTTCTGTTGTTTCCTTGGGAATTAGGCCCTATTAATTAGGGAAATTCCTCAATTGGAATTATGCAATCCATCATAAGCCTTCCTCTAATTGCATGAACCATTAGTACAATTTGGATGATTATAGAATTGATAGTACACTACCCTTGAACTCCAATATCAACTGGGTAACTCGAATTTCATGCATGCATGAGTTAATTATGGTTGATTTATCGCTTAACTGGTTGAACATATGAAGTTTCACCCCACTACTAGACCTCCTACTAGTTCCTCCAACAGTTCGAACTAGTTTAACTGACACTAACTCAGTTTAACTGAATTAAACTATTATAACGCAAATGAAACTCAACCTAGGATCCTAAAATTTAGGAACACTCTACATGACTCAAGTTAGGCCCTCAACATGAATCAACTGAACCAACTAAGTGAAACTAACTTAGTTAACACGTACAAGTTGTCTTGTGATGTGGAATTACAATTTTCCTCATAATTTAATTCAAGGGGAAAATTAAATCATGATTTTCTTCTTGCATTTTCAACATGTGGGGTTTCCATAGAAGTAACTCTCATTTTTTTTTCCAAAAAAAGTTCTTGATCATTAGTTGATTCTTCAATCGTTTTCTAATTTCCAGATAAAATCACGAAGATGGGAAAGGGAGGGCCTTTGTCCAGGGATGTACCGAATGAAGCGAACTTTCTTGAAGCTTATTCAAAATATTATGAGCAATTTGTGAAGGTGGGTTGGGTATAGTATTTTCACAGGCTCTAGTGGTACAATTACAATGCTACTAGGTCCATCATAGAGGGGTTTTATGGGAAGATGGTTACTCTTATTGACATTGCATTCTCAGTTATGGAGGAGGTCATTATTGAGGCAAAAGGCTTTCTTGTTGATGGGGATAAATTGTTTAAAAACAAAAACCTTATGGGTATCAACATATTAGTTTTCCTAAAGGAAGAGCACCAAAAATAAAATTGAGGATGAATGTGCAAAGAATGTGGCTCAAACCCAGTTGGATCGAAGCCCTAAAGTTCATACAAATGTATTTCACATGTGAGAGAAAGTATGATAGGATTTCCATGTACCACTTCAAGTTTTTGTATCATTTGGTTGGTCAATTAAGAATGAATATGCCATTTTTCTTGTTAAAGAGTCTTACAAAAACGTCTACAAAAATTAGAGCAAAACCCAAGTCTTCTCCCCATTGCATTTTTCACAAGGGTTTGATTAAAATATTAATTGTCAATCATCGGAGCAAGATAGGAAAAGCTTGGGATCATTTCTTATTCCGAGGAGGGTTTGTTGAACCAACCATTTCCAAACCAAAAGTAGTCAAGGGTAAGAAACATAGAAAGGAAAAAAACCCTAATCAAAACGCTGAAGCTCCAAGGAAAACAATTTCGTTTTTCCTTACCAAAAGCAGGAGAAAGCTTCACCCGGTAAACAAATAAAAGACCCTGTTTCTTTTCCTATGGTAGAAAAAAATCTACGTAAGGAGTAGGAGGATTCTTGAGAAAAAAAAATCAGCTTCCCCTCAAGAACAATTTTCAGAGGTGCCATAATATTATCCTAACGATAAGCCTATCAGTAATAAAAAAGAAAGGGTCTCACGGGTTAAACTCAGTGAGGCAAAGGACTTAAAAGATGAAGCCTAATCATCCAAACTAGCGCATAATTAAGACGAGAAATATTTTACCCTCACTGAGATGTATGGGATGAGAAGACCCCATACAAGGCCCAGAAATAAGCTTAGGATCAACTTTAAATTGCAACAGAACCTATCTTTGAAAGTGCAAGTCATTATTATTGATGATATACCTATGAAGGATATGTTAATCAACTAGGAGGAAGCTTCAACTTCCTCTAAGAAGAAGAAGACCCAGAAACAAAGTAAAACAAAAAAACAGGGCCCTAAGGTCAAGAAAAGAAAAATGAAAAAAACCGATTGAAAGAAGCAACATGGAAATTTCGTTAGACGAAGCATAAAACGTTAAATAAGTATCCCAAAGATAATACTATTAAATGTTGTGGAAATGTTGATTTTTGATCTGTTTTTTATATCTCTATCAAATGTTTTGGCATTGCTTTCACTATTTTTATTTTTACAACATATATACACAGATATTGTGTCAACACCTAAATCGTACTCCTTGGCAAAATAATTTTGAAGGCGATAAGGATATGGATTTTGTCAAAATATTTTTGGAGAATATGTATGACATAGAAATCACTATCTTGATAAGAATAGAATGAATATCAAATGGAAGTTTCCATTTTGAGTGGATTAGTCAACATCAAAGAAATATTTTTAGGCAAGAAACAAGCATTTCTCCATATTTTGCTGCAGTTTATCAATGACCTATTTCGATCCACATCTTTAGCAGACTTCACAACTACAAGGCCACTTTTTTTGTCATCAATTATCAACTCATTCGTTTTTACTTGTAAATGTATTTTTAGTTTTATTTTTAATAGATTAAATATATATACATATATCTTTAGTATTTTGTAATTAAAACTACCTAAAAACTATAGATTTCAGTTTGCAAACTTCTATAGAACTGTGAAAAACGAAGAACCAAGGGTTGGTTTTCTTTAAACATACTTATATTGTGTATCTTTTATTTTTTAGATTAATAAGATTTTCAAGGTAGACATATTAAAGATTTCATGTCAGAGATTCCATTTGTGGTGTTTATTAGTTTGTTTCCTTAGTTATGTTTCTTTCATGTGCGAGATTTCATGGATGATAAGTCTTCTTATTTGATCTAAAGTTAAGTTTCGTGGAATTCATCTCTATTGAGATGCTATACTGTTATGAGATTCAAATATTTTCACCATTTCTACTAAATTTACACAAAACTCATTGTGATGCTCTATTGTAATGTTTTGTTCTGTTTTCCCAACTACCAGCTTGATAATCAAAGGTCTAAGTAAGCATTATCATATTTTCTCTAAATGATAACAAACAATAAGCCTTCTTCTCTCATATTTAGAGAAAACCTATATTTATGTCATCAACATGGATCAACATGAATCATTGTGAAAATACGTATAAAATAAAACAATGATGTCTCTAAAACTCAATGGTTGTTTCTAATGAAATTCATTAATCATTTGTCAATGCAATGCAATTCAATTTTTGACAAAAATGAGCACTTTTTCATTAAGTTCAAGCTCGGTCACAGAAAATACTCTGGAGAGTTACAATGTTGATTTTCTCTTGGGAATTCGGAATTCCAAATTGCATCTATCTACCCCATCCCAAATTACAGCAAAATCCCCAAACTGAATAATTACTCTTATTGTTCTAAATGTATATACGCAACAAAATTGGAACGTCACCCAAGTACTCTTAACTACTACCATTACAATTAACTCGAATCAAAATCTTCAACAAGATGATTCAGATCAAAACCCTGAGGATGATCACCTTGAGGGCTCATAGGACAGTTGAGGTGGAAGTGCAAGTCCATGATAATGTTTCCCAGAGCAACCACTTCATCCTCCAGTTGACTAAATTTATTTTTTTGGGCCTCCATTGATTATTTTTGGACTTTATCTGCCTCTTATCACTTGTACATTAGGACCTCCAATTCAATATTTATGCATTCATCGCTTCATAGACCCTACGGAAATGGTCACAAATAGTTGAGACAAAAGATTTAGTTAAGAAACTAGAATCCATAGGTGATAGATTCCGTGACACAAACCAAATATAGGTAGAGTATTTCATAACTGGATGAGGTAACCCAAATACCTGCATCAAAGGAAAATACCAGACCAATCTAGGCAAGAAATGCAAGACCAAATCACACCTTACCAAAACCCCATTTTGACCTTACTTTGGATTATAATTCATAAATTTGGGAACACCAGGGGTTGTTCAATGGACCACAAAGGAAATTGAGTGAAGAATGGATAATTTTACCTTTGAATCAGAAAAATGGTTGTGCCTTCCACTCTTGACATAGCCAAGTCTTGATTTCCTCTCAATATGAAATCCACAAAATAAGAAGAGCCTCTTGATGCTCCACAAAAAATTCCCAATATTCCCAAGTGTTCACCGCTCAGTGAAAAGAAACCATCTTTCTCTCAAGACTTAGAGAGTTGATGAAATTTTCTCGACATTGCTTATTTGAAATTGAGAAATATAAGCCTCCTATCCACCATTTTAACTCCATTTGTAAGAACATATCCATGTGTGACTACAAACTTGCCTCACTTGATCTAGGTTCCCAAAGTTGTACAATTAACTTCCCATTCCCTGAAGAGACATTTTTCTCACTCATGATGGTATCTGTGTCACTTCCCTATTTAGTATTCATCATATCCCATGGGAATGGAACATTGGAGAGAATAATTAAAATGAGACTCATAGATGTTGAGTGAAGGATGATGAAAGCCATGGTTGATGCCAATTAATGATACAAATTTTCATGTATTCGATCCTTGTAAGTTGCCATGATTTCCGGGTACAGGAGGATTCCTTCAATCATTGCATATGTCACCATATTTATGAGGATGCTAATTAATTCATAGTATAATGACTCCAATGAATAAAAATTGAGGAATGAGGGGGGAGTGAAGCTATGGGAATTGAGGGAACAAATTTCCACTAGTTAAATTAGTTTCAACAAAGATTCGAGTCACCCAAGCTAGGTTCCCAAAGCCATACAATTAACTTCCTATTCCATGAAGAGATATTTTTCTCACTCACCATGATATATTCATCACTCCCCTATCTAATATTCCTTAGATCCCATGGGAATGGCATGCTGGAGATGGTAATTAAAATGAGATTCGTAGAATCTTAGCAAAGGATGACAAGAGCCATGGTTAATGAATTCCACACATTTTCATGTATTCAAATCCTGTAGGTTGCCACGATTGTAGGGTATGAGATGAGTCCTTACATCATTACAAATGTCACCAAGGGTCTAAAGGTATGGGAATTGGGGGCACAAATTTCTACCGGTTAACTTGATTTCAACAAAATGGAGAAGTGATGGGATGAGGGAGGGGTAATAAATATACTTCATAGACATCAATTAGGGGATAATAGTTTGGTCAATGACTCCAATGATATCTACTTGTCCTTCCGCCAAGAGGAAAGCTTTGTTGGCCAAGAGGTCAACAACACTATTGAGATTCTGGAGGATATAGTAGGGGTAGTAATTAGACAAATATCCAAAAATACTAATGATATGATCAAATAATACACTTGGAATATTATCAATTGGGGGATTATTTGTTGTAAGGTGGTGAATAATTAGGAAGGAGTCACCTATGATAGTTATATATTTTATGCCCATTTTGGATGCTAATCTTAGTGTCAAGAAAATACCATACATATCCACTTTATTGTTGGATTTTATGTCAATCCCCCAAGAGAATTTTTCCATAATTATTCCCTCAGGATTTATAAGGAAACATCCCCCTCATGCCACCCCTGGTTTAATTAAATTTTTAATTATTAATATCCTGAGGAAAATCGGTAGAAATTGGGAGAATTTCTTATTTTGGGGATGGTTTTTTGAGTCAGTTTCTGGCAAGCCTAAAACTAGAAAAATAAAGAAACAAAGAAAGGTTTACAACCCTATCGAGACTGCTGAAATTCCAAGACAATCAACCTCCTCTATCCTTACTAGAAACATAAGGAAATATTATGTGGAAAAATGCATTGAAACCCCTATTTTGATTCTTGTGGTAGAAAGGTTATATGTAAGAAAGGGTAAGAGGATTCTTGAGGAAAAGCCTTTAGCCTCCCATCAAGAGCAATTTCTAGAGTTTCTAGAAGAGAACCTTACTGATATGTTTCACAGTGATAAACATGAGGGTTTAGAAGTAAATCTCAGTGAAGCAAGGGATTTAGAGGTTCAACCCAAATCATCCAAACTTGTATAGAGAAAGAAGGAAAATGAGGTTACTTTATCTAGGTGTATGGGATGAGAAAACCCCACACAATGCCCACAAATAAGCTTAGGCTCAACTCCAAATTGCAGCAAAACCCGCACTTGAAGGATCAAGTCATTGATCTTGATGATACACCTTTGAGGGACTTAACAATAAACAAAGAGGAAGCTTCAAGTTCCTCTAAAAATAAGAATATCCATAAACATAGTAAAGGAGGAAAATAGGGCCCCAAGGCCAAGAAATAAAAAAAAAAAAACAAATTAAATCAAGAAATCTAGACCTCTTGTTAGAAGCAACAAGAAAATAAAAATGAGCATCGAAAATATAGCTGGAAGATGTTTTGAAATCGTTGAAATTTGATTTTTTTTTCACAACCCTACCAGATAGTTTGCTAGTTCTTTCAGTGTTTTTATTTCTATAGCATATACCTATATATTTTGTCAGCGCCTAAATAATACTCCCTAGAAACACAATTTTGATAGTGATAAGGATGTAGATTTTTTCAAATCTTCCTAGAGGCTATATTTATACAGTAAGCATTATCTTGGAAGGATAGCATAAAGTCAAGGCAATAGTTAAAATGAAATCACTATTTTGAGCAGATCAATCAATTTCAAATTAGGATATTGGGGCTATAAACAAGGGGTTTTCTAGATTTTGTTCCAGATTGTTAGTAACTAGTTCATATCCACATCTTCAACAGATTCTATAGCTACATCCCTACCTTTTTACCAACATGGATTATGTTTCAAAGTGTCAACACATCACTTCTTACTTGAAAATTTATTTTTAGTTTTAATTTAAAGTAATCAAGATATGTATATATTTTTAGTATTTTGTAATTGAAACTTTCCAGATATTATGGATCTCAAAGCTTATGTGATTTTTGTATAAATTAGATGAAAAAGTATAGAGAAGGGTTGGTTTCTTAAGAAAAATATGTGTATTGTAATTGAATCCATTTTGAAATTAATAGAGATTTCAAGGCAGAAGTATTTGAACTCTTATATCAGAGATTGTTTTAATGATGCTTATTAGTTAGTTTTTCAAGCTATGTTTTTCCTGTGCAATTCCATAAGTGTTTTTAGTCTTCATATTTGAAATTAAATTCATAAGTTTGCAGAATTCATTTGGTTCTATGCTTTACAAGTTTCAAGTACTCTCACTTTTTCTTCTAATATCGGACATAATTCAATCTGATGCTCTGTATTGATGTTTGTATCTTTTTTCACCTGTCAGCATGATAATGATAGATCTAAATAAGTGTTATTCATCTAGCCTCTAAGCTCTGATTGTTCTCCCACCATATCTTGAAACATTCATTGTAATTACATTTTAGTTGTAACTTATTTGAAATTTTATTATCGTCTGTGCACTTTGATACGATGCAATATGATTATCGTTTTATTTCATATGTTGTAATATTAGATATATAACAGAGAAATTATTTGTTTCATGAAATAAATAATAACTTTTCATTATATATATCTATATATATATATATATAATATATAATATATATATATATATATATATATATATATATATATATATATATATATTATATATTATATATATATATATTTTACAAAACAAGGATCCTATAGAAGATTTGAATGATCCTCATCACATATATCTAGATCACGTTGGGTTTGATGTTGAGATGGGAGATGATGCTCATGATGACACATATACATATGATAGTGAGGCTGATACCGATACAAACGACGTTGATCATGATCATGATCACAATGGTGATGATCCAGTTGTTGGTAGCAACACTTAACATTCATGATCAGATATACTGCATCATGGATCATTTTTTATATATTTTTATGATTTCTATTTTGATGGTTACTGTCATATGTATCATTTTCATGACCTCCATTACCATATTATTGAGTTGTATAATTTTGACATGTATCATTTTGACTTATGTTGACTATTGGACATTTATCATTTTCACATGTTATTGATGTACTATATATGTGAATTTCACTTGTTTTAATTATATATGATGATGATCTCATCAGTATTGTCTCGTCAATTTTTATATATTGAAAGTGGTTGATGGTTTGGATGCATATTGATTACATATGATGGTTTTGATTTAATGCTCATGATGGATGTTGTCAAATTCACTTAAATTATAAATATTTGGCTCACTTGTTTTAATTATAGATGATGATTATGTTACAATAATTATCTTGTTATTTTATATACATTGGATGGTGTAGATTCTATTTTGATGGAGATTTAATAAGTATAATGATGTTTTTAATTTGTATGGATGTCTAGGGAGGCACGAGCGGGAGGGGTTGTTTCTCACCTCAATTTAGAAAGGGAGATCAAATATGCATGGGGGCTAGGGGTGACAACCAATAACTAATCATGTCAAGGGCTGGAAATTGCAATAGAAAATGGAATACAACAACTAAAATTCCTTACGACTCAAAAATCATTATACGACAAGCTATAAAGTGTCACACAATAGAGGACTTAAGGATTCCATCGATTTTTCATAGAATCAAATTATTAATGGGCCAATTTGAATCTATTGATTTTTAACACATCAAAATACATTTGAATGAATCGACAAATCAAATGAAAAATGTGGGAGTCTTATTGAATTCGAGATATTTGAAAATAAATGGGGAATTAAGACCATCATTTAAACCCATACCATAATGACGGGAAGGTACTTATAAACTAGGCAGCTCCATGGGTGCATTAAGCTCGAGAATAGTGAACAATTAGTGGAGTCAAGTCAGATTAAATATATTTGATTCTAATAAAGATGAAGCATCGTAATTTTGTGGGAATTTGTGTTTGCATGGTGACCTTGGGCGGCTACATATGCCTGAAGATCGAACCCGATAGAGAATCTAGTGATGATTTTATATTTATTAAGGTTCAAATGTGATGATTTGATATACTAGTGTAGACATGTCTATTTTGGAGAAGAGTTGAAGATAATACTTAAGAGTTATCACATTTATCCATTAATGGATCCGACACAAGTAGATAGGTAGAGATCATAACCCTTTAATGCGACTAGACTTGGGAGCATGCTAGGGATAGAAATTGCACCATTATATATGGAGAACGAGGGCGCTCAAGAGGCTAAAGTGAAAATTTTCTTATTTTCTCACAGCATTAAGATGGTTAATGTGGGATTTACAAGTGATAATGGTGCAAGTTGAAGGAGAGAAAGGTGGTGAGATCGGCCACCATTTAGCCAAGATCACAAGTGTAGTGGAGTTTCTGATTATGTTTACATCTCACCAAGAGGAGATGAAATTGACAAAGACCAAAGCCTAAAATGAATTCCCCTCCCATCAGATAGGTCTTCCAAAGTTGAAGTTGGATTGTCTATAGTTGGAAATGGAGATGATACAGTTTAGGGTGGAGAATCTTGACTGCAGGCTGAAATACAATGAGATGGCACGCAATGTGGGAAATCTTAGAGTTCATGAGTTTGACAGACTTGAAGGGAACATCAATCAGCCAATAATGGCTAATGTGGAGCATAGCACCAGTTTTGAAGACTCTGCAGAAGACAGCTTGCACCAAGTTGAGGGTTACAGGTCCAACAAAAATGACTTTAGGGAGAAAGACATGCAACAAGCAATAAATGGCATGGAAGAGCAGGTCATTGCGACGCAAGAGGATCAATAAATATTTAACTTTAAATAGATATATATGCTATGAAGATATGTAGTTTTTAATGGATTTTTTTGGAGAGTATATCGGGAAACATTTGGAGTTTTTTGGAAAGTATAGTATGTGTTATGAAGAAACTTATGTATGTAATGGGAGGAAAATTTTAGAAACAATATGGAAATACTATGGCACTTGATGTAAAAGGTTTTGGTCTTCAAAATAGATGATTTTAATGCCACTCAATACCTGTTCCTTTAAAAAACAAAAAAATTGTATGGATGTCTGTTATAAATGTTATAAATTCTTGTTATAAATTTGTACGTATTTCTATTAAAAATTCTTTATAAATGTTAGCCTATAAAATATTTCAAATGCTTTCATATGACTTACTATATAATCATATAAATTATTTAAGAGACATGATATATTTAACTAATTAAATGGAAATAAAATATATTAATTTAACTATATGCAAAACAATAATAATTTTTGGAAGAAAAAAAAGAAACAACAATGGAAGCCAAATTGGAAGACACACTAGAAGAAAAACGTGAAGCAAAATTAGAAGCCAAACTAGAATTCATCCCTGGTGCTAAACCTAGTGCTACACCTGGCACTATTTGGTGCTATTTTAGGCGCTAAACCTAGTGTTATTCTTTGCGCTATTACTGGTAGTATTCCCGATGATAAACCTAGCACTATTTTTGGAATTACTCATTGCGGTATTCCTAGTGCTTGGAAGGAAAAAAAGAAGCAACAATGGAAGAAAAATTGGAAGCCACACTAGAAGAAAAGTTAGAAGAAAACCAAGAAGAAAAACTAGAAGCAAAATGAGAAGCAAAACTGGACGTAAAACTTGAAGCCAAACTGGAAGAAAAACAAGAAGAAAGACTAGAAGCCAACTAGAAGCTAAACCCGAAGCAAATCTTGGCATTATTTTTGGCATAACTTCCAGAAATATTGACAACATCATTATTGGATCAAGTTTTTATGATATTGAATGATCTGGATTTAAACAAGAATGCAACAAATTACAGATATAACCATACATATAGAGATGCGGTAGAAATAATACTTCATTTCATTACTGTAAAATACTGAAATATGCTTACAAACAGAAATGGAAATAAACTAGCTATGGTGATGGTAGCTTATCTCTGAGAAGAGATGTGGTGGATACATGCCTCTGAATTGTGTTACAATGAGGCTCAAAGGCCTATTTATTTTTTAGAAACAATGGAAAAACCTAAACATCCAAAAACCTAACCCTAGAAGATGAAACGACAAACTGTGGGCCTCGTTTGGCTAAATTGGTAGATCAACTTCCCGGGGTCATAACTTTGGCATATGATCTCCGTTTGACATGCACAATATCTCATTAGAAACATCTATCCGAGAACTACAACTTTGGGAAGAGAAATAATGGTACAAGGACCCATGTTTCTCCCAATTTTCCCATAAAACATCGTTTAGGGCCTCAAAACAGCTCTAGAAGTTTAGGACAAAAAAAAAATGCTAAAAATAGTAAACTGTGCTACAATTAAGGAAACTGAAAATCTGAAAGAAATAATGGTGGGGGTCCAAGTGGACTTGGTGGGTGGCCACTAGTATCCACCTAGATCATTCCTCCCCCCTTAGGAAGCAATGATCCCCATTGCGTTGAGCTCCTCCATGAGACGAGGAAACTTCTGCTGAACTTGGTCCCTAGTGAGCCACTTTCCCCAGTGAAGTAATTGCCTTGCTTTGACAACTCGATACAGTTGGATATTATGTTGGAAAGTGTGCTTGATCTTTATTTCCATGATCCAATCAGTTGTAGCGTGTTCCATGCAATCTGGATTTAACTCTGTGGGTATGAGTTGTTCTACAATGTTGGATGTGTCTAGTAATGGTGGAAAGTATGGCTGAAGGTGGTCCAGATTGAACACTAGGTGCAGGCCAAGGAATTGGGGAATGCTAAGCTCAAATGCATTATCTCCCACAGCCTTGGTAATGGTTTAAGGACCATATCAGAGTGGTCTTAGTTTCCATAAGCTCTGGTAGGGCGTTCCTTTTGCAAATGCAACCAGACTTTGTCGCCCACCTGAAACTTGTCTGGCACCCAATGTTGATCATTTCGCTGCTTGTACTTGGCATTTGATTTCTCCATTATGTCATGGACTTGCTTGTGAATATGTTGGATGTGCTCAATGAATTTTTTTTCCTTATCTATTTTGGACTGGACATGAGCCAAATCCATGTGAGTAGTTGACAATGGCATGGCCACATCAATGGGACATAGTGGCTAGAATCCCAAGTCCACTTGAAAAGGGTTGTTCCCAGTTGAGCTGTGGAGAGCCCGATTGTAGTTGTGTTGAACATAGAGGAGGCTCTCATCCCATGTGTGTGGATGCTTTGAGTTTTACATGTGTAAAATGTGTACGATCATCCTGTTGACAACCTCTGTCAGGCAATAAGTTTGAGGATGGAAGGCTATGGACTTAGTGAGTTTCGTGTCCACCATCGACCAAAGACTAGACCAAAATGTACTGACGAACTTGTTGTCCCGCCCTCAGATCATAGAATGTGGGATCCCAAAGTGTACCCACACTTGTTCGAAGAAGATTTTAGCAGTGCCTTCTATTGTGATATTCTTCTTGGAAGCCACCATAATGGCCATCTTCGAGAACCTGTTGACAACCACAATAACACAGTCGTTTCCATGCTTAGTAGAAGGATAGCCTGACATGTAATACATGGAGATGGATTCCCAAGGTCGACTAGGGGTAGGTAGCGAGGTATAGAGGCCTTGCTTCTTGATGGTCAATTTAGTAATGGCACAGGGAGTGCATGATCTGATGTACTTCCCGACATCCTGGCGAATATTCAGCTAATAGAAATAGTTCTGCAGTACTGCCACCATTTTCTCGACTCGAAATGCCCAACAACCTGACTATAGTGTGCTTCCCAAATCATCTTGGCATGCTCGCTTGAAGGAAAACAAAGGTGACCCAAGTGGCATAACAGGGCATCCTGGAGGTGAAAATATGGAACATGCTTACCCTCCAAGAGTATCTGGTATGTGTGGCTGAATTTTGGGCCGCTTTTGTAGATAAGTGTCCAATTAGAAGTCTCGTGCCCACAAGTGTTGAGCACGGTGGTTAATGCCATGATCGGTGGTCAACTGAGGCAATTTGCAACATTATTGGTGCTACCCTTATTATACTTGATATTCAAATGGAATTGTTGCAAGTATGTGGACCACTTTTGATGGTGATCATTTTGCAATTTTGTTTGGGTCTGTATGAACTGTAGGGGTTGGTGCTCTATGTGGATGATCGTTTCCTTCCCCAAAATGTAATGCTACCATTGTCAGTAGGCCTACTCAATGGAATACATCTCTTTGTCATAAGTGGGATACTTCTCGACTGTGTCTGAAAGCTTCTCACCATGATATTCCACTGGATGCCCATGTTGAGTAAGGACTACCCCAATAGCATAGTCAAAGGCATCTTTCTCGACCTCAAATGCTTGTTGCAAGTCTGGTAATGCAAACACTTGTGCCAAGCAGAGGCGATCTTTCAACTCTATGAATTCATTCTATTGATATTTATACCAAAATAATTTTGCTTCCACTCCTCCCTTGGTGACTTGACTAAAGGGCCAAGTGATATGAGAAAATCCCAATGTGAACTTGTGGTAGAAGTTGGCAAGACCGAGAAAGATGCAGAGCTCTATTAGAGTGGTTTGAGATGGCCAATCCTAAATGACTTGGATCTTGGTTGGATCCACATGCACCCCTCGTTCATCAATAATGTATCCCAGATACTGAACCTGGGTCATGCCAAAAGCTCATTTCTCCAAATTGGCCCATAACTTGTGTTGCCGCAATGTTTGGAGAACCTGTCAGATGTGGTGGAGGTGCTCTTCCTAACTATAGCTGAAGATCAGGATGTCATCCAAGTATACCACTACAAATGAGTTGCTGAATGGCCACAAGATGTCATCCATTATCCTCATGAAGGTTCTAGGAGCATTCATCAATCCGAAATGCATAACCAACCATTCGAAAAGGCCCTCCTTGGATTTGAAGGTAGTCTTCCACATGTCGGAGGGTTCGATTGGTGCCTGGTGATATCCTCACTTCAAATCAATCTTGCTGAAATATGTTTCCCCCTTCAGTTGGTCCAAGAGGTCATCAATCCATGGGATCGAGTACCTATTACAGACAGTGATCTTGTTCAACGCCCGATAGTCAATAAAGAGTATCCAAGTCCCATCCATCTTCTGTACCAACACGATCAGGTTCCCATAGGGTGATGAACTTGGACGGATGTGACCTTTCTGTAGCAGATCCTGGATCTGCCTCTTGATTTCATCGTTCTCCAGAACAAAGCACTGATATATTGGTCCATTGGGCAGTGGCGCACCTGGGGTCATATCGATGGAGTGTTTGACTTGACAGTGTAGAGGAACTGTTGTGGGGGAGGTGAAGATGTCCTCGTACTCCTCCATGACCTTTTCCATTTGGAGTTGTCATGTGGAGGGGCCCTATCTGGAGGTCATGGCCACCATCTTCTTCTCTACCTAAGGGCATATCATCAGGAAAATAAATTTCCCGGTTTTGGAAATGAGCTTACTGCATTGTTTTGCAGTAACCAAAGAGATGGTGGTAGGCGGTGCTAACTCCGGTATCTTGTACAACTTATTTCCCAAAGTAACAATAACAACACGAGGCCTTGATTCATACACAACATGTCACTTCCACAAGTATGGTTGTCATAATAATACATCACATATATAAAGGGGAGCAACGGCACACAATACCTCATCCGTGAAGGGCTTGAGGTTGTATGGAAGGTGACACTACCAGCTCACGTGAAAATCTAGTCCTTGGTGAAGCCACCTAATGGTGTATGGTTGTGGATGTGTTGTGGTCGGTAAGCCTAGTTGCTTCATGACCTCTGTTGAAATGAGGTTCTTTTGGCTACCAATGTTAATAATGAACTGTAGTGGGGAGCCCTTTACCCACATCTGGGAGTGGAAGAGATGCTCCTCCTCCTCTCGATCTTCGAGTTCCACCTTCTAGATCTTCATGGTGGTAACAGTGGCATTGGGCTCCTCATCAATAATCTGCTTCCCTTTGTCATTCCCCTTACTAGATTCTGACTTAGAGTCGGAACATGCATCTGATTCTGAAACCTTTAGCTCAGCCACTAGTGACTGCTTGGCGTGACACTCACTTGTGTTGTGAGTGGAGCTCTTATGGAATTCACACCACTTTCCCGTGTCCTTTTCTGGCTTCACAACATTGTTCTTTTCTTGTAGCTTTGGTAGGTTGTCTTGGGCTACCCCACCTTGTCTTTGTCCTTTGTTCTATGGTTTGGGGGCACCTTTCCATTTCTTCAGATTCATAGATCCAAAGTCTCACTTCTTCTATTTAAACTTTTTCTCGATTTTCACGACATATCGGTATGTTGTGTTGAGCAAGGAGATGTTGAGGAATTCTATTTCTTCTTGGATGTAATTGTGAAGGCAACTGCGGTATTTGAGTACCAAATGCTACGCCGAGTCCTTAATACCCAAATTTGTGCGAAGGGTAAGGAAAATATTAGTAAACTCTGGCACGTCTTGGTCCCTTCCCTGCTGCAGCGTGGTCCACTTTATGTATTGATCCTCATAGCTTTTGACTGGGTAGTACTGCTCCTTGATGGCAGTCTGGAATGAATTCCAAGTGGGTGTAGCTGTAAGCAGTGAGGATGTACTTTCATCCTTCTGCTCACAGTAGGTTTCCCACCAATCCTTGACGTGGGGGGCGCTTTGAGAATAGTGAAAGTAATCATTTCTCGGTCGGACAAATCATGAATAGAAAAATACCCTTCTAGCAGATCTAACCATTTATCTACGATTTCTACATCTATCTGACCCTCAAATATGGGAATGTCAAAGCTAACTTGTAACTTAAAGGGTGTGGCACTTCCAAAGTAGCTGTTGGAAGTAGATGTTTCGCCCCTGGGTAGTCATTGAAGGATCTGGGCAAATTTGTCGATCGTCGTGTTCCTTTGTCGCTCGAGGGCCTCTTCAAGCAAGATTTTGATAGGATCTCCTACCACCTCATCTTTCTTTTCATCTGCCATGGGAGGCTTTTGAGATTTGCAAGGTTGGTCTTGCAAAGGTTTGGCCAGTTCAAGCCATAACTACTTATATCCCGACCTCGTTGGGGACATGCAAAGAAAGATAGAGAAAGAGAAGACCGCTCTGATACCATTGATCTGGATTTAAATAGGAATGCAACAAATTACAGATATAACCATACATATACAGATGCAATAGAAATAATACTTCATTTCGTTACTGTAAAATACTATAGACAGAAATGGAAATAAACTAGCTAGGGCGATGGTAGCTTATCTCTGAGAAGAGATGTGGCAGCTACATGCCTCTGAACTGTGTTACAATGAGACTCAAAGGCCTATATATTGTTGATAAATAGTGGAAAACCATAAACATCCAAAAACCTAACCCTAGAAGATGAAACGCCAAATTGTGGGCCCTGTTTGGGTAAATTGGTACATAAACTTCACAGGATCATAACTTTGGCATACGATCTTCGTTTGACGCAAACAATATCTCGTTAGAAATATATATCCGAGAACTACAACTTTGGGAAGAGAAACAATGGTTCATGGACCCATGTTACACACAGTGTTCCCAAAAAACATCGTTTAGGGCCTCAAAAGGGATTCAGAAGTTCAGGACCTGAAAAAAATGATAAAAGTAGTCAATTGTGCCACAATTAAGGAAACTAAAAAGCTAAAAGAAACAATGGTGGGGATCCAAGTGGACTTGGTGGGTGGCCACCAATATCAACCTGGATCATTCCTCCCCCCTTAGGAATCAATGGTCCCCATTGCATTGAGTTCCTCCATGAGATGAGGAAACTTCAGCTGAACTTCGGCAAGACCTGTAACTGATCATATCATGGACACACATAGTGTGCTTGATCTGTGTGTCCATGATATGATCAGTGTGTCCATGATAAGGAATTTCTTTTGCAAGCGCAAGTAGACTTTGTCGCCCACCTGAAACTTGTGTGGCACCCGATGTTGATCATGTCGCTGCTTGTAATTGGCATTTGATTTCTCGAGAATGTTGTGGACCTGCTGGCGAATATGTTGGATGTGCTCAATGAAGTTGTTTTCCTTATCTATTTCAGACTGGACATGATCCGAATCTACATGAGTAGTTGCAAATGGCATGGCCACATCAATGGGATTTAGTGACTGGAATCCCAAGCCCACCTAAAAAGGGTTGTGGCCAGTTGAGCTGTGGCGAGCCCGGTTGTAGCTGTGCTAAACATAGGGGAGGCTCTTATCCCATGTGTGTGGATGCTTTTATTTGTACATGCACAGAATGTGTACGATCATCCTATTGACAACCTCTATCCGGCCGTCAATTTGAGGATGGAAGGTTGTGGACTTAGTGAGTTTGGTGTCCAGCATCGACCAAAGATTGGACGAAAATGTACTGAGGAACCTACTATCCTGATCTGAGATGATAGACTGTGGTATCCCAAAGTGTACCCACACTCGTTCAAAGAAGAGTTTAGCAGTGGCCTCTGTTGTGATATTCTTCTTGCAAGCCGCCATAATAGCCATCTTCGAGAACTTGTTGATGACTACAAAAAAAGTCATTTCCATGCTTAGTAGAAGGAAGGCCTGACATGTAATCCATGGATATGGATTCCCAAGGTTGACTAAGAGTAGGCAACGGGGTATAGCGGCCTTGCTTCTTGATGGTTGTTTTGGCAATGGGATAGGCAGTGCACGATCTAATGTACTTCCTGACATCTTGTCGAAGATTTGGCCAATAGAAATAGTTCTGCAGTACTGCCACCATTTTCTCAACCTCGAAATGCACAACAACCCGACTATAGTGTGCTTCCCAAATCATCTTGGCACACTCACTTGAAGGAACACGTGGAATAATAGGGCATCCTGGAGATGAAAATCTGGAACATGCTGACCGTCCAAGAGTGTCTAGTATGTGTGGCCAAATTCTGAGTCACTTTCATAGAGAAGTGGCCAATCAAATGTCTTGTGCCCATAAGAGTTAAGCATAGTGGTTAACGCCATGAACGGTGGTCGACTGAGGAAATCTACATCATTATTGGTGCTTCCCTTCTTATACTTGATAATCAAATGGAACTGTTGCAGGTATGTGGACCACTTCTGATGGCGAATATTCTACAATTTCCCTTGGGTCTATATGAACTGCAGGGGTTGGTGGTCTGTGTGGATGACAGTTTCCTTCCCCAAAATGTAATGCTTCCATTGTCGATAGGCCTACATAATGGAATACATCTCTTTGTCATAAGTGGGATACTTTTGGATTGTCTCTGAAAGTCTATCACTATGATATGCAACTGGATTCCTGTGTTGAGTAAGGACTGCCCCAATAGCATAGTCATAGGCATCTGTCTCGACCTCAAATGGTTGTTGCAAGTCTGGTAATGCGAGCATTGGTGCCGAGTAGAGGCGAGATTTAAACTCTGTGAATTCCTTCTGTTGAGATTCATAACAAAAGAATTTTTCTTTTGCTCCTCCCTTGGTGACTTGACTCAAGGGCCAAGTGATATGAGAAAATCCCAACACGAACCTACAGTAGAAGTAGGCAAGACCTAGAAATCTATGAAGCTTTGTCAGAGTAGTTAGAGATTGCCAATCCTAAATGACTTGGATCTTGGATGGATCCACATGCAACATTTTTTCATCAGTAATGTATCCCAGATACTGAACCTGGGTCATGCCAAAAATGCATTTCTCCAAATTGGCACATAACTTGTGTTGCCACAATGTTTGGAGAACCTGTCGAATGTGCTGGAGATGCTCTTCCCAACTCTGGCTCAAGATCAGGATGTCATCCAAGTATACCACTACAAATGAGTTGGTGAATGGCCACAAGATGTCATCCATTAGCCTCATGAAGGTTGCAAGAGCATTCGTCAATCTGAAATTCATAACCAACCATTCAAAAAGGCCCTCCTTGGCTTTAAAGGTAGTCTTACACACATCGAAGGGTTTGATTGGTACCTGGTGATAGCCTGACTCCAAATTGATCTTGTTGAAATATCTTTCCCCATTTAGTTGGTCCAGGGGGTCATCAATCCATGGGATCTGGTACCTTTTACAGACAGTGATCTTGTTCAATGCCCGATAGTCAATACATAGTCTCCAAGTCCCATCCTTCTTCTGTAACAACATGATCTGGCTCCCACAGGGCGATGAACTCAAACGGATGTGACCTTTCTACAGTAGCTCCTCAATCTGCCTCTTGATTTCATCATTCTCTAGAATGGAGAGCCTATAGATTGATCCATTGGATAGCAGTGCACCTAGGGTAAAATCGATGGAGTGCTTGTCCTAACAATTTAGAGGAACCCCTGTGGGGGAGGTGAAGATGTCCTCGTACTCCACGACCTTGTCCATCTATAGTTTTTGTGTGGAGGTGACCTGTTTAGAGGTCGTGGCCACTGTATTCTTCTTAAATTGAGGGTGTATCATCAAGAAAAAAAAATTCCTAGCTTTGGAAATGAGCTTACTGCATTGTTTTGCAGTAACTAAAGAGATGGCGGTAGGCAGTGCTACCTCCAGTATCTTGTACAATTTATTTCCCAAAGTAAAAATAACAACATGGGGCCTTGATTCATACACAACATGTCACTTCCACAAGTATGGTTGTCCTAATAATACATCACACACATCAAAGAGAGCAATGTCATACAATACCTCATCCCTGAAGGGCTTGAGGTTCTATGGAAGGCAACACTGTCGAGTCACGCGAAGATCCTGTCCTTAGTGAAGCCACCCGATGGTGTATGGTTGTGGATGTGATGTGGTCAGTAAGCCTAGCCGCTTCATGACCTCTGTCAAAATGAGGTTCTTTTGGCTCCCACTATTGACAATGAACTATAGCAAGAAGCCCTTTACCCACATCTGGGAGTGGAAGAAACACTCCTCCTCCTCTAGATATTCGTGTTCCTCCTTTTGGATCTTCATGGTGGCAATGGTGGCATTGGGCTCTGCATCAATAGTCTGCTTCTGTTTATCATTCCCCTTGTTAGGTTCTAACTCAGAGTCAAAACATGCATCTGATTCTGAAACCCTTAGCTTGGCCACCAGTGAATGCTTGGCCTAACACTCACTTGTGTTGTGAGTGGAGCCCTTGTGGAACTCACATCACTTTCCCATGTCCTTTTTCGGCTTCACAATGCTATTCTTTGTTTGTAGCTTTGGTAGGTTGTCTTGGGCTGCCCCACCTTGTCTTTGTCCTTTGTTTTGTGGTGTGGGGGCACCTTTCCCTTGCTTTAGATTCGTAGATCCAAAGTATCGCTTCTTCTATTTAAACTTTTGCTCGATCATAACCGCATATCAGTATGTCATGCTGATTAAGGAGATGTTTAGGAATTCTATTTCTTCTTGGATGTACCTGTGCAAGTAGCTGTAGTATTTGAGTACCAAATGTTGCTCTGAGTCCTTGATACCAAACTTTGTACGAAGGGTATGGAAAATATTGGTAAACTCTGGCACGTCTTGGTCGCTTCCCTACCACAGCATGGTCCACTTTATGTATTGATCCTCATAGCTTCCGACAAGGTAGTACTACTCCTTGATGGTAGTCCAGAATGAATTCCAAGTGGGTGCAACTAAAAGTAGTGAGGTTGTAATTTCATCCTTCTACTCGTAGTAGGTTTCCCACTAGTCCTTGACGTGGGGGGTAGTTTTGAGAAGAGCAAAAGTAATCGTTTCCCGACCAGAAAAATCATGAACCAAAAAATACCCTTCTAGCAAATTTAACCATTTATCTACTGCGTCTGCATCTATCTGACCCTCAAATATGGGAATTTCAAAGTTAACTTGTACCTTAAACGGTGTGGCGCTTCCAGAGTAGTTGTTGGAAGTAGATGTGTCACCCTTGGGTAGCCACTGAAGAAACTGGGAAAAGTTGTCCACCATCACATTCCTTTGTCACTCGGGGGCCTCTTCAAGAAAGATTTTGATAGGATCTCCTGCCCCCTCGTCTCTCTTTTCATCCGCCATGGGAGGCCGTCCAGATCTATGAGGCTGGTCTTGCAAAGGTTCGACCAGTTCAAGTCGTAATCCTTTATATCCTGACCTCATTAGGGACATGCAAAGAAAGATAGAGAAAGAGCAAATGGCTTTGATACCACTAATCCAGATTTAAATAGGTGTGGAGCAATAAAAAAGGTCTTTTTAACTCCTAATTACCTCACATTAATTGTCAACCTAGGGACGACTTTTTATTTCAAGAGTGTACTCAGTTTGAGGTGGCTATTTGCTCAAGAGTAATGTTTTACAGTATAGTGCTTAAAATGCAAAATTAAATGAATTCTTGGAAAGAAATCTAACTATAGCAAAATACCTTGAAGCCTAAATCATTCAATTAAGAAATAGAACAACAAACCTGAAATGGAACAACGAACAAGAAACTGAAATGTTATAAACTAAATCATTCACTCAAACAACCATCAATCGAGGATACAGTAGCAATAACTCATTCCTCTGGATATTGATGCAATTGAAATCAAACCAGAACAAGACAATCAATCTAGGAATGAGGAAGCAATCCAATGTTCTCTATAGTTAACAGTCCTGCTTTAAAGCAATTAAAAGGAAATCGAAATTGAACTAAAGCTACTATTGAAAGTAAACTGGGAAAACTCTTTAAAAGCAAACTATTGCAATTAATCAACAGAAATGAACAACAAAGTAAATGGGCAGCAAACTGTAATTAAAGGAATTTGAACAACAAACTCTAATTAATGGAAATGAACAACAACAATCTGTAATGAATATCAAAGTCTGAAATGAACAACGAAGCTTTACATTTGAAATGAACAGCATAACAATATATGTTGAAAAGGATAATAATCTTTGTTATGATGGAAAATAACAACCACGTGATTTAATCTCAACTTGTGCAATAAAACAATTTCATAAAATACTATAATAGCTCACTGCAAAAACATGAAACTGTAAGGCAATACAATTCAAAGAAATAGGAATTAAATAAAACCATCACACGGCAGAAATTGGAAAGATATAATACAACAAAAACATACTCCACCAGAGGCTGGGCCCTTAGCCACCAGCGGATGCTACTGGGCTACTTTAGATGAGAAAAATGTACAACAACCCTTTTATTTATTCGTCCTCAAATTGTGAAATCATTACAACAACAAAAGCTTTGAAGATTACAATGGCAATACAACAATCCCTATCCTATCATGAATAATCCACCATCATTCTTGAATCTCTAGCTCTGAATCCTTAATTCTCCATCATTTTCCATCCTTTTTCCCATCCCCATCTCTAATCTCCATTTTCATTTAAATAGAGAGATCAGAGAGCAGTTACAATAGAGATAATTACAACATGATTCTATTACAAATCTGGATTTTTTCCAACCAATTGATCAACAAGAAAATATATTTCCATCTATCTTTCAACAAGAGCAAGGCGAATTTGGCTTTGCAGCTAAGATTTGGAAAACGGCCACAACAACAAATCTGAGAAAATCGTGCTCAAAGAACTCTACGTTTCTCTCAATACAAGACGAATTTGGGAAAACTGTTCTTTAAAAAAGTTAATTGGGTATGTTATGGGAAAAACCCATGTTCCGGATTTTCCATATTCTTCTTCATTTGCTCAGTATTGCAACCGCAAAACTGTCACTTCTTATTCCTGCGAATTTATGAGTTGGCACATTTAATGGTCAAATCTTCAATCTAGAAATTATTTTGAAGGTTAAAAATGGTAAATAACGTTACAACTAATTTATTGAAACTATCATTGATAAAATCATTCATAATCATCAATTTATTAGAAATAAAGGAAGATAAATAATAATCATCCATAAGAGCATAAATTATTTATAAAATGGATTTAAATGATAAATTATAACAAATGATATAATAGAGAAGAGTAAAAATGGATGAAATAAGTGTTACAAAGTGGTCGTATTCACGGCCCAACACACCCCCACACCAAATATATTGCATGTCCTCATGCAACAAAAACTGAACATGTTGCATGTGCTCATACAACCCAAAGACAAAACCCATGTGTTAACCAAGCAATAAAATTTGTTCGTCTCAGCTCATGAAATGGATAGAACAAATGAATTCTTCCTCATTTAATGAATATTAAATTTTAGCAATCTTGATGAAGGCATAATAATGAAGTTGCAACAAAATATGATATAAGTGACAACAACCTTCATTAACCATTTTCCCAAAAACTACAAACCAGCTTTTGTTGAAATGGTGCAAGTAGATTTGTAATATATGAATGCTTTTATGATCCAAAAATCAGATCGTTTTGATGCGCAGATCATGAGATATAAACAAAATGGTTGTAGGTGATAGTGCATGATTTCTGAAATTTTATGAACCAATTTAACTTGAAATTATCTGGGTTGGTGTATTTTAATGATACATCGGTATTATCCAGAAATCACAAGAAGTCAGTTCATAGTTTTAAAAATATTATGGAAATCAATTTTTGCACTGAAATTGTATGCCTTAAATGAGAAAGAAAGCAAAAAAAACATCCATCATGCGTAGCAATTCCTCCCCCTCTCTGAAAAATTAGCATGGCCTCATGTGATGCTAGAAAACAAATTGAGGTGGTTGCTACCATATGTTGAATTCTATGCTTGGTGTAAAAAAATCATGGAATAAGGAAGGTGTTGAGAATGAATAAAGATAGCAATGGATGATAAAGAATATGAAGAACATAGTTATAAGAAAGAAATGAATGAAAGAAACACTCCCCTAAATGGAAAGATAATATGCCGCTGAAAAATGGGAAGTGGTAAAGATGTGGAATGAATGATGATAAATAAGGCTCAAAATGGATTTTCGTGAAATTCTCCTAAAGTCATAATAAATCATAAAATTATGTTATTTTACATCAAGTTTTACCTCCAAAAAGAAAAATGTGGAATGACATGATGTAGGAAAAGTTGTTGCTGAAAGTGATGCAAAAGGTGGAATCCAGGTAAGCACATAATGTCTGAAGAATTGTTCACGTTCGAGAGTTGCTCGAGCCTCTGCTATTAGTTGCAATAGTGTGGTCATGCTGCGAATAGAGATCTGCCCCATACTTTTTGTTCTCCTGTAAACAAATTACACTTGTGCATATAATATTCTTGAATCCATAGTGTTAGGTTTGAATAACAACATATAAGATGCATGCAAAAATTTCAATCAGAAAAACTTTTGTATACATGCAATACTACTATGTTGTCAAATCAACAAGTTATGGTAGAGTGCAGTAATCATATCGCAGCTATCCCATAATGCATACATTCCCCCCTCCAATTGGAAAAGGGATTCTATGACCATAAAGCATATGAAAGGTGTTGTGATGAGAGCAAGGCAAGGGAATGAACAATATTGCAGTAAATAAAACAAAGTACACATATCAATGATAACGAGAGTTATGGTTATAATGGAAGCAGAGTGTGTAAAGATAGTTATGAATAAAAGATAGGACACTTTGGATTGATGATAAGTTATGTGAAAAAGAACAACAATATGCCAAAAATATGCTTTACTGACTGTGTTCTTAGCTGAAAAGGATGCGATTGATCAGAAAATAAATTTTCATGTGTAAAGGTTCAAAACAAGGAAAATGAAGGAAATAACTTCTCTAATAAAAAGGAAGAATAAGAAAAGGGTATTATAGTAATAATTGACGATAAGATATAACTTCAATACCATAAGCAGAGCCTCTGCTGCCAGCAGGCGTCCATAGCCTCAGTAGGGTTTCTTTTTAACCCATGTGAGTCAGGATCCTCAATTTATAAATAGAGAGTTTCAATGCTATTCTACAGAAGAGATTAGTGTGCTGGCGTGGTAACCAAATAACCACACTGCCATTCACTGGGATGTAGCAAAAGTGATAAGGCTGACTCGTGATGAGACCTCCTGTTCCAAGGATAATTTGGCTATTCAATGGATCATAACCCTGGTGTGGTGGCCATAATGGGAATGTCACTTTGTTACAGCCTTATGAACATGGTAGGTTGGCTCGTAATGAGACCCCCTATTCTCCATCTGTGAACAAAATTTTGTTGTTATTACACATTTTTATGACAAAAAGAGGGAGGCTCAGGACTCCTTAAGAGCAGGGATGGTGGAAGAAGTTGAACATGTCAATAGAAAAAATATACCCATAATCTCATTTATTACAGATAGAGAAGATTATAACCAGGAAGGGTGGAACTAGCATGGTATTAAGATGATCAATCAATGTCATATACAGTAGAAAACAATGCTATAAAGTAATATATAAATAATTGTGTCCTTTTGAAAATAAACTATCATCAAGGAGTTGTCCTATTAAAGATCATAACGTGAATGATATTAACTTGCTTCAATAGAATCCATAATTCTTGTCCTCATAAAAATAGTGTACTTCATACCATGAAAGGGAATCAATAGAATGTGGTTGAGATGAACTAGGAATAATCCCACAAGAGGAAGGAAGGGTTGCTCTCGAAAATACTCCTAAAGTGTTGCTTTTTTTGAAGGGATAGCAAAAACACTCAAAACGTGTTAGTCTTTGTAGGGAACAACGAAGGAAATGCACGCTAAAAGGAAAAAATACACACGAAAAAATGTTGTTCCCTGTAGGGAACAACGAAAAAATGCATGTGAAAAGGTGTTGTTCTCTAAGAGAAACAACAAGAAATGCGAAAATGATGTTCTTTGGAAAAGGAACAGCAAAAATGTGAATGTGCAGAAATGTTGTTCCATTTCGAAAAGGAACAACAACTGTTCCATTTCGAAAAGGAACAACAAAACGTGAAAGTGCAGAAGTGTTGTTCCATTCAGAAAGGAACAACAAAACGTGAAAGTGCAGAAGTGCTGTTCCATTCGGAAAGGAACAACAAAACGTGAAAGTGCAGAAGTGTTGTTCCATTTGGAAAGGAACATGAAAACGTGAAAGTGTAGAAGCATTGTTCCATTTCGAAAAGGAACAACAAAACGTGAAAGTGCAAAAGTGTTGTTTCATTCGGAAAGGAAGAACAAAACGTGAAAGTGCAGAAGTATTGTTCCATTCGGAAAGGAACAACAAAACGTGAAAGTGCAGAAGTGATGTTCCATTCGGAAAGGAATAGAAAAACGTGAAAGTGCAAAAGTGTTGTTCCATTTCGAAAAGGAACAGCAAAACGTGAAAGTGCAGAAGTGTTGTTCCATTCGGAAAGGAACAACAAAACGTGAAAGTGCAGAAGCGTTGTTCCATTCGAAAAAGAACAGCAAAATGTGAAAGTGCAGAAGTGTTGTTCCATTCGAAAAGGAACAGCAAAATGTGAAAGTGCAGAAGTGTTGTTCCATTCGAAAAGGAACAGCAACATGTGAAAGTGCAGAAGTGCTTTTCCATTCGAAAAGGAACAACAAAATGTAAAAGTGCAGAAGTGTTCTTCCATTCAAAAAGGAATAGAAAAATGTGAAAATGCAGAAGTGTTGTTCCATTCGAAAAGGAACAGCAAAATGTGAAAGTGCAGAAGTGTTGTTCCATTCGAAAAGGAACAACAACTGTTCCATTTCGAAAAGGAACAACAAAATGTGAAAATGCAAAAGTGTTGTTCCATTCGAAAAGGAACAACAACTGTTCCATTTCGAAAAGGAACAACAACTGTTCCATTTCGAAAAGGAACAAAAAAATGTGAAAATGCAGACATGATGTTCCGTTCGAAAAGGAACAACAAAATGTGAAAAAAAAAAAACAAAATGGACAATCATAAAATGTAAGCATGCAAAAAAGACAAATTAGTTGTTCACGGCATTGATGCTGAGGATGATTTACACTTTGAATAAAGCAACAGCTGAAACACAAAATATAAGAGAAATTAGAAAAGAAACAACAAAAACAGTATGTAAATAAATAAATTAAGTTGCAACAACTATGATGTTATGTAAAAAAAATGATCTCTTTGAAAAATGTTTTGGCAGCAGTGACAAGACATGAATCTTCAAATGGAAATAAATTCTTCATTTTTTCTATTATGAATCCATTGAGTAATGAATTGAATGAAATTCCTTTGTTTCATTTAAAATTTCTTTCAAAAATCACTCATCCATAAATTGACCTTCTTTATTTTTCCAAGACCTGCAAAAAATGAGTATCTACCTGCAATAAAACATTAAATCATGGAGAAAGAGAGGTGCACAGACTCCCCTAATCCAAGAATTATGCAAAAAACTAACAAGTAGTTACTCTGTAGAACAAATCCATGGAGAAAATAACAAAGTAAAATTTATTTGTCACCTGCGGGAGAGCAGTGGTCGACCATACTAACCAGCAGTGTTTTAATCACAACTTCTTTGTTTTTCGTCCAAATTGAGTGATTCTCAAGCAAAATAAGATCTAGTTCAAATTTTTATCTCCAGTAGAAACAGGTTTTAATGATTCAATGATATGATATGTCAATTTTAGTTAGAACAACCTGCATAATAGAGTCATTTTCGATTACCTGGCTTAGACCAACAGTTGATATTTCAAGCATAAAGTTTTCGTTTGATGTCGGATTCAAATGGTTCAAATTGGAAATAAAAGTACATTCATTTATTTATTTCCAATAGAAACATGTTTTGAATACAAGAAGAATTGATAGGTCAAATACTGTAAGAAACAGCCGGAAAAACAGAGTTTTAAGGGTGCTGATTTACGATAGACAGTCGGTATTTTGATCATAACTTCCCCATACGATATTGAAAATGAGTAATTCAAATTGAATTATAAACTAGATTAATAGGGAAATCTACCATAGAAACAGGTTTTTAAAATTAGTTCATTTAGGCCTCTAACAACTGGCTGTCCCAACTCTGTTCTTGAGCTGCCCACTAGACACCCTGTCAATGTTTTGGTTCTAACTTTTTCATTTCAATTCCAAATTGAGTGATTCAAATTGGGTTGGAAAGTAAAAATCAAGGGCTACTTAGGATAGAAATATGTTTTAAAAATATTCCCTTTTGGTCCCTCAAAACATGATTGTCCCGACTGTTTTTCCAAAAATTTCATCAAGTCCGCAAGCCAAAAAATATGATATTCAAGCATTTTTTCAAATTGGTGACAAAATTGAATATGAGTGTTTGTAGAACTATTATTTCCATTATAAGTCATATACATACACAAATTAATTAAAAAAATGATCACCAATGTTGATTTGCATAGAATGTTGTAACAAAAAAACAACTAGTTTTACATAAAAAAACAAAATGCATTTATTTATTCCCTTATTTATTTTATTTTCTACACTAACCTATTTTGATTTAAAAAAATGAATATAACTACGTATATGAGTACTTTCAGTGGAGCCAATTTCGAAGTAAAGCTTCATGCATACACATACCCAAATTTGAAAAATTCATATTAATGAAAATTAGGGTATGAGAAGCCAACTTCCCTTGAAAAGATGGTGTCAAAAATTGTTGAAGTATGGAGTGATGCTTCAAACAAATGATGGAGTAAAACCAATCTTCAAGGTATCCGTTACTTTCTTGATTTCCCATCATACCATGAAGTTCTGGAGCTTTTAAAATGGTTTGCTAGCACATACTATAAGAAACCTCATTTTCTTCCATAGCTTCTACAATTTTTGAATTTGAAACATTCTGAATGTCATTGTAAGTTTTCTCTAATGGCGCATGTGAGATAGAATGGATGGGAAGGGTGGGTAAATTTGGCAGTTCAACATTGTAAGCATGTTGTACTGGTTTATTGTGGCGAGGGTGTGGAATTAGTTGATCAGGAAAATGTGTAAGGAATGGAGCATTATGATGATGTGGATGATTGGGTTGAGTGGATAAATTTGATATGCAAGTAGGATGTTGTGGAAGAGCTGGTGGAGAATATGGAGAATGTACTTGTGCTACAAGATGAGGGAGAGTAGTCAAGCAATCATAAGATGAACCACGCCAAACTTGTAGACAAGATTGGTGGTGGTTAAATTGAGATTGACATGGCTGCCCTAACACATTACTATTCCATAATGGATTATGCAAGTACGAGAATGGAGAAAAAGTGTTTTGAACCATACCTGTAGGCCTTATTGTAGCTTTCCCATCTCTTTGATATGCCACTTCCATCCTAGATAAGGAAGAGTGAGTATCTATGGGATGCTCCTTTCGGTCATAAGGGTAAAACACTTCATCAAATTCTTCATTTTTATGAACTTGCAAAACATCCAATTTTGCATTTAGAGAGCTAACAAAATCAACTTTAAAATTTTCAAATAAAGCATTGATTTCAGCTCTTATGTCTCCTATTCTTGTAGCAGATTTGGAAAAGAAAGAACAAACATCTCTAAAATTCTTACTAGCCTTGGAGATTCCTCTCGAATACCTTATGCACAACTCACAAACATCATCATATGATAACTGAAAAAATCACTTTTTCCTATCAGATTTAAGGGTTTTAAAAATTCATCTTTGATTCCTTAAGGAGTGTTTTTAAGATCTCTTTTCGCAAATGCTTATGCTTTGATTTTTGAAGGTTATATTGAAATCGATCTACATAGTCCTCCAAACTTTCATCTTCCCCTTGTATCATACCGAAAATATCTTCATTGGATTTGCAATAGTCTTAGTACTTCTTCAAGAATATGTTCTTCATGTCCTCCCATGATTGGATGCAATTCCCACCTAGGCTCATGAACCATCGGAGAGCTGCTCTTTTTAGAGTAAGAGGAAACAATTTCAATCTTTGATCATTAGTACAATAATCATATCCTCTACAAAGTATTTCTAACTCAAATAAGAATGTATCTGGATCTTCATTTGATAAACCATGAAAATTTGGTAAAGATGGGGGAATTATGTGCATTTGTGTCACTCCTCCTTGATCTTTGATAGGAAATTCAAAAGTAGAAACGTGAGCCATTTCTTACCATAGTATAAGATGTTATTCATGTGTTTCTTCGAGGCTCCTTCTTCAAATGTTCCTGTCAATCGATTAGTGAAATGGGTAGTGCTTACATCACCACTTGCATGAGATCATGTGATCCATTTTTTAAAAATTTCTATCTTTTCCCTAATCATTCACACAAAAATTCAAACATCTATTTCTACCCTAGGTTCTTTAACAATTCTATTGGAAAGCGGGCGGGGGAGCAGGGCTTTTACATGCTCCGTACGCAGGTTCTTACCTTCCGTTTTTAATACCCAGTTATTTCCTAATAGGCACTCATCAGATGCACACTACTCTTTAAAAATGGCTACACTCTCCCCAGCAACGACGCCAAAATGTGGAGCAATAAAAAGGTGTCTTTGTAACTCCTAATTACCTCACATTAATTGTCAACCCAGGGACGACTTTTTATTTCAAGAGTGTACTCAATCTGAGGCGGCTATTTACTCAAGAGTAATGTTTTGCAGCATAATGCTTAAAATACAAAAGTAAATGAATTCTTGGAAAGAAATCTAACTACAACAAAATACCTTGAAACCTAAAACATTCATTCGGAAAAATAAGCAATGTATCAGTCAAGGGTCCAGTAACAATAACTCATCCCTTTAGAAACTGATGTAACCAAAAGTAATCAAGGAACAGATCGTCGATCTGGGGACCGGATAGCAAATGTCAATGCTGATTACAGTCTCAGACCGTTCTTCACCCCAAAACAATCAATAACGCAAATAACAGGAAATGAAACAACAAATGTTCTAAACTAAATCATTCACTCAAACAACCATCAATCGAGGATACAGTAACAATAACTCATTCCTCTAGAAATTGATGCAATTAAAATCAAACTGGAACAAGACAATCAATCTGGGAACGAGGAAGCAATAACCAATGTTCTCTACAGTTGGAAGTCCTGTTTAAAGTAATTAAAAGGAAATCGAAATTGAACTGAAGCTGCTATTGAAAGTAAACTAGGAAAACTCTTTAAAAGAAAACTCTTGCAATTACCAACATAAATGAACAACAAAAGAAATAGACAACAAACTGGAATTAAAGGAATCGAATAACCAATCCTATTGAACAACAATCTATAATGAATATCAATCAAACGGAACAACAAATGGAATGAAACCATAATTGAAATAGAACAACGAAGCTTTATATTTTAAATGAGAAGCATAACAATATACGTTGAGAAGGATAATAATCTCTGTTATGATGAAAAAGAACAGCCACACGATTCAATCTCAGCTTGTGCAATAAAACAATTTCATAAAATATTATAACAGCTCGCTGCAAAAACATGAAATTGTTAGGAAATACGATTCAAAGAAATAGGAACTAAATCAAACCATCACACGACGAAAATTGGAAAGATATAATACACAGCAACAGCGTAATCCACCAGTGGTTGGGCCCTTAGCCGCTAGTGGACGCTGCTGGGCTACTTCAGATGAGAAGAATGAGCAACAACTCCCAAATCATATATTAATCATCAAATTGTGAAATCATTGTAACAACAAAAGCTTGAAAATCACAACATGCAACAATACCTTCTTCTTCCTATCCTATCATGAATAATCCATCATCATTCTTGAATCTCCAATTCTGAATCCTCAATTCTCCATCTATCCATCCCTGAATCCCCAAAGTCATCCCTCTCTCTAATCTTTGTTTTCATTTAAATAGAGAGAGAGCAAAGAGAAGTTACAATAGAGATAATTACAACATGATTATATTAAAAAATTGGATTGTTTCCAACCAATTGATCAACAAGAAGATATATTTCCATCCATCTCTTAACAAGAGCAAAACGAATTTGGCTTTGCAGTTGAGATTTGGAGGACGGCCGCAACAACAAATCTGAGAAAATCATGCTCAAAGAACCCTGTATTTCTCTCAGTACAAGATGAATTTGGGCAAACCATTCTTTAGGTAAAGTTAATTGGGTCCGTTCTAGACAAAACCCATGTTCCAGATTTTCCATATTCTTTTTCATTTGCTCAGAATATCAACTGCAAAACTGTCACTCCTTATTCCGGTGCATTTCTGAGTTGGCACTTTTAATGATCAAATCTTCAATCTGGAAGTTATCTTGGAGGCTAAAAATGGTGAATAATGTTATAACCAATTTATCAAAACTATCATTGATAAAATAATTCATAATCATCAATTTATTAGAAATAAAGGAGAATAAATAATATTCATTCATAAGAGCATAAATCATTAGAAAATAGAATTTAAATGATAAATTATAACAAATGATATAATAGAGAAGAGTAAAAATGGATGAAATAAGTGTTACAAAGTGGTCATATCCACGGCCCAACAAGCAGGCATTGACAAAAATCATCATCAACACCTATCTTTGTCTGCTCTATGTCACATAGACTAACTCTGTGTAAATATTTCTTTTGTTTGCAAGTTTATGCGTGTCTTAAAATGACTACACAACTAACCTGTGCCTTGAGTAGTCGTGACCGAGGGGCATCTAAGGCATCAAAATCTAGATCACATCTAGTTTGGGTCACATGCCCCAACTCTTAGCATAGATGGATTTTTTCCCATGAAATTTCGAATCAATGACCTTTACACCACGTAGTGCTTTAAAAAAACACCCTATCATCCTCTATACTACGCCTCATAGACAACTCTATGCAAATATTAATTTCATTGTTACTTTTTAGCTTTTTCCAATACTTCAATTTTATAAAGTTTAACAATGTGTAAATATTAATTCAATGGTATTTTTGATTATATTTTCAATACTTACATTTTATCCATTTTTTTAAACAGTCAAAAAACCTATCATAACTCAATTGTTAAACCAATAAAGGGGACAACCATCACTCGTTGATATTCACTAATGCATGTTGACTCATCTTTGTTATTCAAGGAAAGCCATGCCCCATGTAATTAACCACTCATGGTCCATAAGGGGGCATGCTTTCACTCCTGCTAGATGCCTCTAGGTCTTGGGTCATTAGCTTGTTTCCTCACGTGTGAAGAAAATGAGCTCTAAAAAAATAAATTAGTTTTAAGACATGCTCCATACCCAAAATTTTATCCATTCTTATTTTAGTTATATTTCTTTAAGACTAAATATATGTGATTTTTTAGAACATTTAAATTTATTTATATTCCTTTACCAAATTTAAAAATTATATAAATTATATTGATACTTTTGAATTTACAAAATAAAAAATATTTAACATGATCTGGAAGAGAACTGCCAATTTAAAATCATATAAAAAAGAAAAATAAATAAAGCCTCCTGCCACAATTAATGAGACTCATGTTTAGGTTACCAAATTATGTAAATTTTGCATTAATTTTATTGCGTACCTAATAGCCCAACTCCAACTCGCATAAAAGCGATATAATTTCTAAGAGTGGTCTCACAAGAGGAAGGGTGATCGACTTCTCAGGAACTGGCTGCAATTTCAGATTTCAGGACTTACAAACTTAGAATTTGAAGATTTCCCTAAGCTACAAGAGACATTCACATTTTTTTCAGGTTCCATTTGAAACAAAATACCTTAGAAATGGAGGGTATCTAGATCAAAAATCTCTCCATCAAAGGTTTCTAGTGTTCTTAATTTCATATGTCAGGGACCTCGTGATCGAATCACCTTACACCCAACTACATCATTTTCAACCTGAAGGTGATTGCATAGTAGAATGGGGAAAAATGTAGAAATCCATGCAAAGGGCCAAAATGGCCACTACTGGTGGGCCAAAGGAAATCATAGACAAAATGGTGTGTACCCTCCCATATCTTTAAATTTTCATTTTTTCAAAATTTTGAGAGGCCGCGGAAGTCAAACAAATCTCTACTAGAGTAATGAAAATTAGGTCAATACATGTGTCTTTGGCAAAATGACATATCATGTTTTCACAACTATAGTGACCCCAATAGATTCGAAACCCTGACTTGTTTTGATTTCACAAAATCCAAGTTTCTGATTTCTGTCACATCATTTTATTATGGAAGTAATGCATCTAATCCTCCTATTCTCACAACAAAAATAACTTCTTGTGCTTTGAAATTTAAGTGTCACATTTTCTCCTTCTCGTGGTGAAATTATATTTGAAGATATGATATGGTGTAGTTAATCTATGATGTACCAATTCTAAATTGTGCAAAATTTTCCTTCATAAACAAACTTCTTTGAATTTTTTTTTTACAAATAGTTACAGTGAAATAATTTCATCAAACACTTAATAAGAAATAAGGTAAATACTACAACAAGAGGAAATAAGAGGCAATCAATAATTTTATTGCTTAATTCAAAGTAATTACAATATAGGAAGATCAAGGAAACTTGAGGTTCACTTGGAGACAACTTTTGACCAATCTTGGCCCACTAGTACAGACTAGTCTAAACTTAGAAACAAGGTACAAAATGTTATCCTCCTTCAGAAATCCTGAAACCTTTAATTATGCTTCTTAGTATAGAGAATTTGGCCTCAAATTTCTGCAGGAAACATACATATTATCTCACCTTCATAATATGATGATTGATCTCCAATCTATCCTCATGAAAACACTAATATATGGTGCCAAATCTGAGAACAATCATCCCTAGACTCTCAACCCTACCTCAATAATATATTATCAACATATTAATGATGAACTTGGCCAGAAGTATGACCCCCATCTCATGTGCTCTCGACCTATGTAAGATTGCCTCAATCCCAAAAATCACACTTAGAAAGTGATGGTATTTGGCCCATTTGGTACAAGGTCCTTGGCCCCCTTACCAAGTGTGCTATGGTTTGCTAACCTAGTAACAATAGTGCTTAGAAATATAAATATTCTGGTATGCCAAATAATAACAATAATGCCCAGAAAATGCAATATAATCTTCCCTTCCAAAATTATAAGAGATTCTGGCCTGCCAACAAGGGAGATCATGCCAAGAAGATGCAAGGTTATCTACCTTTATCACAATGGAAACCCCAACAAATGTAATAAAATAAGTTGGCCTCTAAGATTCTATAAAACTGCTAGAGTAACTTGGCATTTTGGGGAATAGAGAGAGAGACACTTGCAAATTATACAAACCCCCCAAAAATATTTTCTTTGTTACCGGAAGATCATCTTCAATTCCAAACTTGATAAGAAAACAAATCACCTTCTACAATGGACCAACTAGGGTGGCATATGGAATCCAAGTTAGCTACAATGGTAGAGATTGTCCACCGAAACTAGCTGAGGATATCGCCTAAAACCCTCTTGTAGGAACTCGCTTGATCTTGAACCAAAAGAAAATGACAAATTACCAAAAATAGAATGATTTGAAATGGCCTCCATTCTCCATTTTAAAAGAATTTGTCAGATCTTCTAGAAATTTCCTTTTTATCATTTTATTAATTAATTCACTTATCCCCTCCAAATAATTTTTTCCTCCTTTTATTATTGTTAGTAATTTTGCCCCTTTTTTTATTAATAATAATTTTCTCTTATTACAATAGTAATACAAAAGTGACTTGGGAAAAAACTCCTTTTGTCCCATTAATAATTTCCAGTTTTCTAGTCTAAAGGAGACAAGTTAGGCTAGTGGAAAGATATCACCATGCTTAGGGAATTGGGCACATCACAGTCCTCCCCATCCAAGATTGCTTGTCCTGAAGCAATGACATCACCAATCATCACTTCACCAACTTACCTAGATTGAATTTAATACCAGGATCCTATATATGGAACCGAGTCACTCCACCCCAAGTTGACCTCCTGATTCCTTTGTCCGACAAAAGTTCTCTCCTTGTTTCATGACCCAGGCAATGTGCCTACTTCCACTAGAAATATTCTAAAGTTTCAAATGTAAAGCATAGTCATGGTTCACTTCCTTCTCATAGAGTATGTTTGGAAGTTCCATTGTCTTAGTTGTTGATAGTTGTTGTCCATGCATATGATACATCCATGTGATAACGTAGACTAGAAGGAGTTATACTACTCTGAAACCCTTTTCATTAGAAATAGAAAATTGTGATTTGTCTACATTCATATCTTCCACTTCTTTTTTGGCCACTTTTCTATTTACCAATACTCCAAGGATGGACTTAATAGGATCCCCTTCTTCATTGTCTGATGGTTTTTGTTGTAAGAAATATGGACATAACTAGTCCAGGATAGATTAGAATCTTTAGTCTCCAATTTTTTATGTATTGAACTTTCGACCACAATGACAATAGTGCCATCAACATTATGTATAGCTGGGTTGTCACCAATTGTAGGGGTTTCTTAGAGGGAGAAGACATTATTCCTTATAGAAAATGAGTGCTTTCCATTTTTTATTTTTTTATCTCAAGTGCATCCTCTGCAGTGAGCACTGGCCCGACATACATGTACTGGTGTGCAACTAATTCCAATGAGAGAATGCAATCTAGCTACCTAACAAAATTTTGTGTCATTTTAAAATGCATTGAGAAAGGCTAAAGCCGCAATTCTAAATCCATTATTATGGCTCTTTCCATATCTAAAATTTTATGATAGATGTCTCCTAGAAGAAGATCCAACTCTTTTGTCTTTGAAGTATGATAAAAGTATGGTTCCTATTGATCCTTTTCACCTGCAAAAAAAAAACTATGTCTTTAAGATTTTCCAATTCACTATTTAAAGTTTTAGTCGAGAAAGGCACAATTGATAACCATTTTTAGGTATATACACAATGGACCCATGTTTTGGGATTATTAGCTTGGCATAAGAGGCATTTTAGATAAAGTGCTGAAATCTCCTCAGAAAACCCCTCATATATTTCCTTCAATTCATCCAATTCTAGAGAAATCCAAAATGCAATCATTATTCCATATTTGTTTTTATTACAATATTCAAATTGATCATTCCTACATGCTCATGCTATCTTTTTGAAATCCCAATTTAAAAAATTTCCCTTTTACGTAAAATGGAATTCATACTCTTTGACATTGTTGTCCAATCATCCAATGTTGATAGATAATCTGGACAACGAAATCTCGAGTAGATGTGAAATATGTTTCACAAATTTCAAAGTGTTGTGCAGGGCCGACATCATTTCATCACAATGATGGAGTAGTGGTATAGTGTTGAGATGACCATTCAAATGTTGAGATCTAATATAGGCCTTAAGAATGAAGTCCTTAAAAGACGTCATCCGATGACAATGACACACTTGTTAAACATGGCAAGTAAAAAAAATCCTTCCTTGGATTTTCCAATGCCCATGCTGCTTGGATGCTTATCAACTTGAAAAATTTGCAAGGCATCATAACAACCTGTTTCATCAATTTTCAAAAATTTGTTTAATGAGATATTTGAAACTCTGTCAAATTTTATTGGTGCGGTGTCATATTCCTTCATTTCAATAGTGTTGACAAACATCTCTTATTGTAGCATAGCAAGAAGGTCCCCAACAACACGAAGTTGCACATCACTTTAAGTGTTCATCATGGAATTGAGTTGTTCATGAGCACATGCACAAACCACCAAATTCTCTTGTTCATTTAAAAATTCCAAACACTTGTTCAAAAGCTTAGAATGCTTCAACCTGTTGTTTGGGACCTTTGAAAATAACAACATGTGAGCCAACCAATACTCAAGGCTTCCAACAATTCCTAAAAAGGTAGTTATTAGATCACTGTGATTAGGAATATCAAAGTTATCATTTCTGAAAATGTTGTCGTACATACAAAGTTGAGGTGCAATAAGTAAAAATATTTCATTGTTTATACGATCATCTAGATAAAACATGAGAACCTGTTCGAAGATTGATAAGACTAACGTGACTTCCCATATAAGCATATGCAAGAGCTCTAGACAAAAATTGTAGGGAAGCATCTCTTTGTCATAAAAGTCTTCTTTTGAGAGCACCTTGGAGTCTACACTTGTATGAATATCTTGAGCTAGTTTTCCATTTAGAATGTAGATGCAAAAGATGGAGGATGGTAATGATTTTGCATGGTATTTCTCACACAAAATCAGTATTGCAAGGCCCCAAAGAAAACTAAAATATTTTATTGCCAATTGAACCATGATGCAACTAGACGTGCTGGTATCCAGTGAATTCATTTCTTTGGTATTTTAGGTGTAATGGTTTCCATGCCCAAACTTCATTGGGTTGCATATGAAGTGCCACATTGAAGAATAATTGGTCTAAATTCATGTAGATATGGTAGCACAACTGATCTAATGGATATTAATTGAGTGCCATCCAGAAATATATTGTACTCCTTTGACAACACACACATATGTATAAGTGTGTGATTTTGGAGAAGTGCAATCCAACATTGTTTAGGGAGAGTTGGGTCATTTGAAAAAAATGGTACAAATACCGGATATTCTGTAATGTGATGCTCACTCTTCATGCAATGATATGCATATGCCTTGACAATTGCATGAGCTACAAGAAGTTTGATTTTCAGCTACATCCAATCTGCTTCACAAATGAAGGATAACAAAGCCTTATAGATGTTAATAGTGGTGATGCAACCAAATTTTGGGTTTTCCCTCTTTAGCACACAGAGGAAACCAACTACCCATTGACATCATATACCTCTTGACCATTCATTAGGTCTACATAGTTAAACTTGTAAGTGTGATATTCCCAAATAGAAAGTTTCCAGTATAGCACTAATTTATGAGTTTATGAATTTTTTCCGATGAATTGTTTAGTCAAAAAGTTTGATGTTAGAGTGATGTAGGTGTACTATCATCATTTTGGTTCCAAATTAGATAGTATAGGATGGTAACATATCTTTTATAAACATTCAACTAGAAAATACCATGGATATATGCAATATGTCAATGGAATGAACATTTTTCATTAGTGGATTGACTTAGAATTATACAACAGTCAATAAAATGGCACAAAATACAGTAAATAATTGTCACAAAGCACTAAAATTCAGATTGGAACCTAATAAATACACCAGAAAGCATACCTTCTTCCATCTACTATAAAGTCACCCACACGATCCACTTTATTATCAGTCCTGGTCCCTCAAGTAGAACCCAAAGTCGACTCCCCAAGTAGACTGCTATACACAAATTTTTGGAGGTGTACGAACAACAAAGAAATAACCTAGCCTCCTTATATAACTTGGTAATTGGGTCTCTTTCACAATTTTTTTTACTGCCACTCTACCTTTACTCCCTTAGGGTCATCTCAGGGTTGAGTATAGGAGAAGCTATTATTTATAAATTATAACCCAATCGAGTTCTCAATTTTTCCTGCAAATAGTGACTGCATGAGGCTCTGGCTATGGGCTATTATTGAGAATATTTTTTGATTGGCAGGATGTGGATAAGAACTTAGTATCTGAATTGATTCCATTTCCTGCATGAAAATAAAAAAATCATATTGAATCATTTGATTTTTTTGATGGTTTTGTTGATCGTGAATATTTTGAAACTTGTTAGGAGGATAATGAGTTTGATTCTCATTTTGTTAATTTCTTGAGGCCTTGTCCTAAAAAGTCGATAAAATTTAAGGCCACCTGACTTAGGTTGTGATCGCTGATAATTAAAATAAAATATCATTTCCAAAGTAGGACTCTTAAAGTATGCTTGAGGCACTCTAAGAGCCTGCATACATTGGGTGGAGTTCATCAATTAAGTTCAGGGTGGAGACACTCAAGGTCTTCCCTTAAATGACTCCTTGTGCAAACTGATGCTTTGTTAAATAATCATTTCTCATCTCCTATGGGTATTTCTGAATATTAAACTAGGAAATATAAATATTTGGGCAGAATCATGGTTTTGGAAAACAAGGGTCATTTCAGACAACTCTCTGCATTAGATTTGATTGAATAGAAAATCCACTTACATAATAGAGTAGCAAAAGCTTACTTTATGGGAAAATTAAATGGGATCATAGATCAGGTATCTATGTGTGAATTATAATGACTTGGCTTGGAAAAAAACTAGCTAGGCAAAAGAGTCAAGAATTTGACACTCTTGGAAAAAACTTGGCAACTATAGTTGGAAATCTGTAGAAGGCAGTAGTGGAAATGGGCTGAAATAGTTTCTCCATGAATGAGTGACCCGTGAGTTCAACCTGTGAGTCTAGTTAGTGGTAACTATGATGTGAAGCCTTTCAATATTCATAAATAATCCAAATTTGTAATTCCTGTTGATCACTTATATATTGATTTCTTAAAGCAAGAAAGAGTCTTCACAGGTCCCATAATACCCAATTTATTGAAGAAAGTCCTTGGATATATTGGGACATTCTCTTACTCCAGCCTTGTATTTTCCTATGTTGTATAATGACATTTTCCAACGTGTTCTTCCCCCTTTTTTTTTCTGGAAGCTCAATACAAGGAGTGGTCTAAAACCATCACTGGATATCCTCAGACAAGTTGGGAGATGGCCCAGGAACCTTGAGTAGCCAAATTATCATCTCCTACTCCCCAATTCCCATAAACAATGAATAAAATCAAGAGAACTTTCTCTTTTCAATCTCAAGTTGGGAACAAACCTTCCAATTAACTATCCCATATGTGCTACTTGTGCTTTATGGTTTTCATTCACATACCTTCTCTATTTCACCACATATGGTGCTACCCTTTAAAAGTGTGCCCTTTACCATAAACTCATCCTCACAGCTTGCCATTGCCCCAATTCTATAAGCTTGTGAAACTTGGTTTTATTTGGGTTAAATTGTTATAGATTTAAAATTATTTATCACCAAAAGAATTGGTGAACAAACTATTGTGCTAATAAACCTTAACGTTTCCCTTGAAACTTAATATAACAATCAGTGGCAAAAAAATCCTTATCTACTTGAATATTTCATGCATCTCCATTTGCAAAGTGAACATTGAGGGCTCGTGAGTTGGTTTTTGTTGAGCTTAATGAATGCTTGATTCAATCTCACTAAATAGAGAATGAGAAGTAAAAGAAAGTTGTGAAAAACCATGTATCCTACCCACACCTAAAATTGGGATCATAACCCCTTGTTCCCTTATTGCTAGGCATATAGTATAGAGTTGTTAGACAACTACCAATGTTGTAATCAATTTTGTGTTTTCATTGATCTCTCTAGTGGTATTTGAATAACGAGAAATGTTTCAAAAATGTTGACAAATGAGAACTTGCTAAAAGCGACTTTTTTCAAGATGGAGGAATGTTTGGGAAAAAGTAGGACATCAAATACTCTACCTTGGCTGATTTTAATAATAATGTGTGTATCATTTTTGATGCGGGATGTTCTTGCTTGGTTTGGAAAAAAATGGAAAAGGTGACTGTAGGAGCATCTCAAGGAATTTTTTTATACATATATAGGAACAATTCGGTCTATAAATATGCTACATCGATCTTATCCTTGAAAGTTAAATCCCTTGTTTATGATTGGAAACAATGTTTCCCAAGTGGAATAATGTTCAGAATTTGATGGTTCAACTCCTCCCTTATGGACAATGTAAGGAAGGTAATTACACAACTCGCTTCACTCCTAGAACAATGATTTTACAAATAACCAAGCACCCCAATCTATTTCTAATTCTACAGTGGAATTCTCAGTTTGTCTAGGCATTCAGTCCTTCATTATTAGTGCACTAATTTGGCCTCAATTGATTTATTTTAATGCCAAAAAGGGCTTGGCCTTCTTGTTGGGACTCGCTATAAAAGTATGTGGAGTAAATATGCTGGAACCTTCAAACCCTTGGAAGACACAATAATGCCATAATTTTGTTGATTAATCTCCTTGGTGATTGCCAAAATTAGTGTTTAATTCTGAGAGAAGGATAGCCATTCAACCTCCCTATTTTATATTCTCTTTGGCACCAAGTCAAGGCACTTGACCTCTTAACTCTACTTGCAATTCGTCCCCCTATGTGTTGATGATTCTCAACCCTCTAGAAGATAGATCATGGGCAAGATCTGTTACTTGGACACAAACTTAATTCCAGGACCAATCTATTACCCTGCCCTCTTGCCCAATCTATTACACTTCTACTAATGAGAGTGAATATTTTCGTTCTTCCAAAAAGGATGAGTAAGAGATGTACTTGCTTCACACTTGTAAGACTATGCTTTCTTGACTTGGATTCCAACATAGGAAGTTTTTAGTTTTGATGGTTACAATGAAATTGTTTCTTGTCCATTCTGTTGTGCACATTTGTATGTGTAGCGCATATGAAGGTAGCCATGTGATGCATAAGGATAATAATTCACATGTGCAAGGCCATATATACAATAATTTTTGTAAGGAGAGAAATGCAATGATCAAATGGTCAAGAGGATATAACAAGAGTCCAAGACAAATCAAGCTTACTTTGGTGAAGGCCACAACTAGGAGAATGTGTTTGCTTAAATAAGTATTTGTGCAAAGGAGATTAGATAGAAGCATAGTTAGGCATGCTTTTCATAGAAATGGCCCACACATTAAGAAACCATTATGCAACTTTTACCAAAATTGGCATTGTGAACTCTGAAATTCCTTGATATTGGGAGGATCCATATGCCTTCCATGTTTTTAGATAGGAAATTCAAAATACTTTTGTTTGGTCACCCTTCAGACAATTTATTGTCTTAAACTTTAATTTTTATTACCATAATTATTGCAAGACTTGTCAAAGTACATGCAAACTCTTGCCCCAAGAGCCAACCTTGATCAGGTCAGCCATTATTCTCAGGAGTATTGGGAAAAAAAATCTTGGTAGCATCTACCAAAGAAATATATATTTTCCATATCCTAAGGCTAGCTTCAAAGTAGTAAAGTCCATACCTCCATCAGAATTCTTGAGAAAATCATCAATACATGGAAGAAGAAATATAATTAACAATTAACACACACAAATACGCAAAATAAAATATATGTGTCCTATGAAATCCATGATAAACCACCAATTAATTTACCCTCGATTAGAATACAATGTAGCTCCTTAACTAAAACTACAAAACCAATGGGTTAAACAACCATGTGCCACAAAACCATTAAAAGTGAAAATCATGTGCCAAAACCTGTCAAAAGAAAACACAAAAAACCAACCAAAAATATATATTTTTCAGGGGACCTCCTCTATTGGCATGCAATTTTGGATTAATGTTTATATATAACTAGTTTATAATTTGTAGGAATTTATAGGGTAAGTTCCTCAGATAGAACACCAAAGGACACCACTCACAGACAGATCACAAATAAATACACCAGTATTCTCAAAGTGGTTAAAATCTTCAAAGAGGGAAACAATCCATGACCTGTGGCTATGCGACCACTTTAAGAAATTTATCAATAAAAGAAAGAAAATCTACATAATTTTCTCTCATGAACAGTCACCCTACAAACGACCCTCCATGCTCTTTAAATAGAGATCATGGACCAATAAGGTGTTAAGCCACGGGTCAAGTGTCAATAATACCAAGGACATAATGAAGCGTTGGGTCACTTCATGTCTAAAACATATCATGACCATAAGATTGTAAGTTACAAAAGTACATAAAGAAACACACTTTACCTTACTCTACATTAGACTAAGTTATGCTTAACTATTTCCTATGTGTCAGAATATCCTAACACCCCCCCTTAAGAACAACTTGGGATAGGATTGAAGGATGTACAAATATGACACAATAGGAGAAGTAAGGAGGAATTAGAACCTATCCCCCGTTAGTGACAACTTTTTGAACTCCAACCATAAATCGAAGTTTAGTAAAGTTTGCCTCTGTGAGAGCCTTTGTAAAGATGTCTGCAACTTGATCATCGGTTGAACAATATTGCACTTCAAGAACATGGTCATGGGTGAGATTTCTGATGAAGTGCATGTGTAGTTCAATGTGTTTGTTGTGTTGATGTTGGACTGGATCTTTGCATAGTTGAATGGCACTTTGATTATCACACCAAAGTGTAGTCAGATGCTATTTCTGAAAGCCAAACTCTGACAGGATATGACAAAGCCACAGGGCTTCCTTACTAGCTTCTACAATGCCACGATACTATGCTTCTACTAAAGAAAGAGAAATGGAACTTTATTTCTTGCAAGCCCATGTAATAGGTCTGGAACCAAGAGTGAACACATAACCTGAAGTAGACTTCTAATCATCAGGGTCACTAGCCCAATTAGAATTAGTGAAACCAACAAATAGAGGAGATGCTTCGTCATAGTAATGAATCCTAAACTAAACTATACCTCGAACATAAAAAAGTATTCTTTTAGCTGCTTTCCAATGACTTTCATGTGGGTTTTGCATAAATTGGGAAATAAGGCCATCAACAAAGGAAAGGTTAGGATGGGTATGGGTTAGATACAATTTTTTTCCTACAAGCTGATGATATAAGGTAGCATCCACTTCACGGGAAGTACAAGTGACTGAAAGTTTGGCTCTAGGTTGAAAGGGAGAAGGGGTTGGCTTATAGTCTTCCATGTGCAAGTGGCGTAGAATATCACATGCATACTTGGACCGGGAAAGGGAAATACCTTCCTTGGATTGCAAGACTTGAAGACCAAGAAAATAATGCAAGTGTCCTAAGTTATCATTTCAAGCTACTTTTTAAGGCTAGAGTTCACATGGTTTATAAGGATGGGATCACTACCAGTAAGTATAAGATCATCAATATAAAGAACAATTACCCACTTTCTTGGTGTAGATGGTATTGTCAAAAGGACACCTAGAAAAGCTAGTATCTAAAATAAAGCTATCCATTTTGGCATACCAAGTCCGAGGGGCTTGCTTGAGACCATAAAGGGATTTCTTAAGTTGACATACAAGGCTGGATTCTGTTTGTATAAATCCAGGAGGTTGTTCCATATAGATTTATTCATTCAAGTCCCCATTCAAGAAGGTAGATTTAACATCCATTTGATGGATTTCCCATTTGAAAGAGGCAGCAAGGGAAAGAACAAGGCGGATAGAGTTCATTTTGGCAACAGGGGAGAAGGCTTCAGTATAGTCAATTCCTTGAACTTGTGAAAAACCGTTAGCAACAAGACGAGCTTTATGTTTATCAACTTTTCCATCTAGTCCAAACTTGGTTTTGTAAACCCATTTGCATCTAACAAGTTTTCGTCCCTTTGGAAGAGAAACAAGATCCCATGTATCATTCACTAATAATGAATGATATTATTCATTCATAGCCGCGTCCCAATCTGGATGGCTTGAAGCTTCTGCAAAGGTGTCTGGATCATACTCCACTGAAGATTGAGCCAGTAAAGAAGAGGCTCTATGGAATTGAGAATGTGTACGTTGTTGATCTGTAGGATCACCTGCAAGAGCACCTGCTACATCCCAAGTAGCATGGACCCATTTTCTAAGCTAAGGAGCTAAAGGAGGATCCTGAGCAGG